>JAJPUD010007677.1:0-43287 GCA_023553655.1 Myrmecobius fasciatus
TTTTTTTTTTTTAGACAGAGTGGATATCTCTTTAAGGTAGGGGAAAAAAAAACCCTCGGCTGAAGACGCTTTGCCCTGGGGCACTTCGGCGAGTTGACTTAAGGTGCTGGGCCGGTGGGGGTTAGGACTAAGTCCGAATTACTCCTTAAATAAGGCAAGTCTGCCAGAACACCTGTCCCCAATCAGGGCAGAGTATCCCAAGTGCCTCAGATAAACTCCAGGTGTTTGGAATTTGGAGTTTGGAGTTTGGAATTTCTTCCAGGATGAGCTGAGCTGAGTCCCACCCTCACTCCCGGCCTGCACAGGGATCGTCTATTTATCTCTCTGTTCGAGTCCGACTAACCTGATATGAAGTTCTCCAGAGAGCCGTGCCCAAATATTTCTGAGTTCGTTGACTTGAAGATCAGTTCAGAGGCTTATTTTATTGTTGATTTGAGAGAAGATCGGAGGAGAGGCAGAAAGTCACCTTTTCACTCCGCCATCTTGGCTCCGCCCCAACAGGTTTTTTTTTTTTTTGGGGGGGGGGGAGTTGATATAGGTTCAATGTAGCCTAACAATTAGAATTGTCTCAGAGTCAAATAAGCATTCTCATGTATCTCATAGGGAAAGCTTGTCCTGTAACATAATATAGAGAAAAGAGTGTTGAAAAAAGGTAAAGACTTCAGATGATATGTGTCTGAATCCTGATCATGTCATTTACTACTTATGTGGTCTTTGATAAACTAATTAAACTCTCTGGAGCTCGGTTCTTTCATTTGTAAAATGGGAGAGGAGGGGATGGACTTGATGATCTTTGAGCTCTTTTCAACTCAGGCCATCACGGAGGTCCTTAAGGCTGGCAAGCTAATTGGTGGTGATGATTTATACCAGGGCTTCTTAAACTTTTTCCATTTGTGACTTTTTTTACTCCTGAGAAATTTTTAAGCAAGTCTATCTCGAAACTGAGTCAAGGTATTTCTAGCAGCATTTATGCATGCGCATGCAGTCAGTGTAAAGTGTGCAGGTTGTTTTTAAGTTAAGGTTAACATCCAATCCATTACTAATACTTCCCTCAAAATTGCCAATAGTTGCCTACCCCTCTCCCCAAATCTTTTCTAAATAGCTTTGATTACATAGATTAGAGCGTTATGATATTATTTTATGTTAATTTCAGAAAATTATTTAGAAAACCATCATATATTGAAACAAGCAGTAACCAAAATATTGCAGCTCGGATTGTAGACCAACATCCTTTTCTAGGCAGCTTTCTAGGCTCAGTGGATAGAGTACTGGGCCTGGGGTTAGGAAGACTTGAATCCAAATCCAAGCTCAGATACATTAGCTGGGCAAGTCACTTAATAACCTCTGCTTGCCTTAATCCACTGGAAAAAGAAATGGCAAATCAATCTAGTATTTTTCTCAGGAATTCCTGTACATAGTCACAAAATGTCAGGCTCAGAATAACAACTCTCTTCTTTGGTTTACATGAGGGCTTATTAAACTTTTTCCACTCATGACCACTTTTAGCCAGAGAAATTTTTGTGACCCTGGATACATAGATATGTAAAACAGATATATAAACCAAACATTTATTGATAATAAATCATAATTTTATGACCTCTCACATTTAATTATGGGACTCCATATGGGTTCTCGACCTATAGTTTACGAAACTGGGGTTTACATAACACTGCTCTCTTATTTCTCACTTGTCTTCTATCTCCTGTGTTTTCCTCTCTTACTCTAAAATCCTAAACTTGGATGCTTGGCTCTTTTCTCTTTTCTAGTGATCTCTAGGTTGCAAAGATAGAAAGTTAAAGCTATCACCTCTATGCTAGTGAGCTTCAAATCTCTCGTTCTAACCAAAACCTCTCTTCTGAGCTCGGATGTTGCATTCATCGATGACTGAATGGGCACAATTGCCACAAGGTTTATATGAATAACAAATATAATTCAAGGTTCACAGTATGAAGAAATAAGTAACTTGTTACTCTTTGGGAAGGCTCCCTGCTTATGGAGGAAGTTAAACTTTTACCTTTTACTTTATTTTACTAGATTAAAAAAATAATGCCTTTGTTGTTATATCATATTCCCTTTCAAATATTCCCTGCTTTCTCCTAGCCAAAAACTTCAAAAGAAAAAGAAAAAAAAAGTTCAGCAAAACTAATGAACATATCATTTTGTCTGATAGAATAATATTCAATACCCATAGTTCCCCCACTTTTAAAATGAAGGTAAGGAGGATAGTATTTTCTTTTTTTCTCTGGAGCCAAATGATCTTGATTCTTGAAAGATCTAGATAAATAGGAAAGAGAGGGCATTCCTAACAGACAAAATGGAATGGAAGAGGCAGCTAGATGATGGCACAGTGAGTACTAGAGTCTGCCTCAGTCATGCTGGTCAAGTCATTTAATCTCTATGGGTATCAGTTTCCTCTACTATAAAATGAGAGGGTTGGACTAAGGGCCTTTAAGGTCGCTGCCAACTCTATGTCTTTGATCCTATAATCCTAAACAAGTGTGTGCTTTTAAATATCTAACCACTGGCTCTCTTAAAAAGAAGCATCACACAGTTTAAAAATTTAATCTCTGCATTGATAACATTTTCTTAAGTCTAGATAACGAAAAGCAAATCAAGCCCTTATTTGTTTGTGTTTATTTAATAGTTTCAGACTCTTAATGATCCCATTTAGGATTTTCTCAGCAAAGACTCTGGGATAGTTGGCCATATCTTCCTCCATCTCATTTTACAGATGAGGAAACAGGCAAATAGGATTAAGTGGCTTGCCCAGGGTCATACAATTTGTAAGATTCTCTGAGGCTACATTTGAACTCAGATTTGGCACTCTATCCATGCTGCCTCTTGTCACTTAGCTGTCATGATTTGTAGTATTTGCCAGTTTCTGAGGGGTAAATATTTACAATGAAAATTTAACAGTTGGCTCTCTTGGGCTGTTTCTAGCAGGCTTCAATACATCCTATATACAAAGCTTAGCCAGGAAAGGTCAAAGCATGTCAGATAGACAGTTGGCTGGAGCAAAGGGATGTCATAGAAAATCTCTAATAATTAGGATTGTCCAGCAATGCAATGAGCTACCCTTACATAGTGAGCTTCCTATCATTAGAAGAACCAATAGGAATAAAAAATTTAGAACTGGAAGGGATCTTAGAAACCTTAGTTCGGTCTCATCATTTTGCATACAAAGAAACTGGGAAACTAGATAGAGAAAAGTTGCAAAGGTAGAAAGAGGCACATCCAGGATCCCAAACTCAAGAAAAGATTGAATGACTACCTCTCAGGAATGTTGTAGAAGACATTTACTCTGTGTGTGTAAGTTTGGACTCAGTGATCTTTAAGATGACCTCTAGTTCCAAGATGATGATTCTGTGGGTAGTAGAAGATAACTTTTTCTGGAAAAACAAGTTGGGGCCATGTTGTGGAGCATTTTAATTATCAGATTATAGAACTTGGACTTATTCAGTAGGTAATGGGGAGCCAATAAAAGTGTTTGAATAGATTTGTGACATAATGAAAATGATGTCTTATGAAGATTATTTTGGTAGCATGAGCAATGATTAACTTCAATTGATTCCATATATTTCTTATTTAAACATGGTAGATTTCATGTTATTGCCCCCAACTGACTGTGAGATTCTTGGGAATAGAGACTTTTTTTGTCTGTTTTTGCTGTTGGCCTTTCTTTACATCCCCAGGACTTAGTATAATGCCAGGCACATAATAGGAACTTAGTAAATGCTTATTGATTTGACTAGAAATATTGAGACTAGGATATATTGAGTTAGGATATATTGAAATAGTGCCTAAGTGGGGAATTTGACAAGGGTAGTAGGCATGGCAATGGAAAACATGGGCTATCTGGGAGGGACTTGTGAAGGAAGAATTGAAAGGATTTAATGACTGAGTGGGGTGTAGGTGGCAAATGAGGGAAAGGAGGAGTCAAAGATGACTCAGGTTTCCCACTTGGTTGACAGGAAGGATGGTCAAGATGGGGGAGCTGATTTTAGAGAAATGAACACATAGGAAGCAAAAACAAACAACACAAAGGAGTTTATATGCAAATAAATGCTGAATTATGTGGCGGAAAAACAGATCAGCCTCGTGGAAAGAACATGACTATCACTCAAAAAAAATAGATCCAAGTCTTGTTTTTTTCTATTAACTAGGACTATTAACTATAACTCCTATTAACTAGGAGTGTGATATTGTACAACTTACTTTCCTTTTCTGCGATTCTAAAATGATAGAATAGAACCTATATTCTCTAAAGTTTCTTATGGTTTTTTACATGATTTGACTCTGTCCCGACTTGGGTGAGATAGCAGGTGGAAATCTCAGAATAGAGAAAATTGGATTTGAGCTTTAAAAGATGGGAAGAATTGAGATATTGAGGGTAGAGATTTGGGTAGGAACATAGGCATTTTCAGCTGAATGTGTAAGGTTTTATTTGAAATCCTTTTGTAAATAAAAATTAATTCATGGAATAAATTTGCTTTTTAAATAAAAAAATAATTTATGGAATAAAACAATCCATAACATCCACTGGGCCAGCTGGGTGATTCAGTTGATAGAACACTGACCTTGGAGTCAGGACCACCTGACTTATAATGTGACCTGAGACATTTAGCTGTGTGACCCTGGGCAAGTCACTTAACTAAGTGGTTTCACTCCTCCAACCCCTCAGCCCTCGGGGGAAAAATCAATGGCCAAGGTGACAGCCAGTAAATGGCAGAGTTGGGGCAAGCTTTTTTACCTGCCACTTTCCTATTTTTATTATTTATTTATTTATTTATTTATTTATTTATTTATTTATTTATTTATTTATTTATTTATTTATTTATTTATTTATTTATTTTTTATACTAAGACCCTTGTTTTTACCAGTTCCTACAGTTGTATTATTTTAAAGCTGGACATTTTTTTTTGTCTAACCTTTCATTACGGATACAGAGGGTATGAGATTCAAGGGTCAGACATTAGGCATTTACAGCTAAAAGGGAGCTTGGAGACCAAGTGGTCCAGACTCCTCCTTCTTAGGAGAAGAAATTGACTCCAAGAGAAATGACCGTCTACTGCACAGTAGCAAAGAGGGGAATGAGCCTTCAAATTTGGGACCTCTGTCTCCCGACTCGGGACTGGTTCTCTTCCGTTCACAGCTGCGGGAAAGGAGGCAGCAGGAGCGGAGGCAGCAGCGGCAGCGGAGGCAGCATCAGGGGCGGCAGCAGTAGCTGCAGCGGCGGCATCAGGGGCGGCAGCGGCAGCGGCAGCGGAGGCAGCAGCGGCAGCGGCAGCGGCAGCGGCTTAAGCTTCATTCAGACTTGTCTCCCAGCAGTGAGCTGAGGCTTTCTTGTGCTTTGCTAAATTTCACCAGAAGAGGGTATGGTTTTGAAAGCTCTTGACGTCAGCCTGGAATTCCTATTCTGTTTAGAAACAGCATTGGAAAAACAAACCCCTCTGAACAAGTTCTCCCTCTGAACAACTGTGCCATAGGAGTCCATAAGTAAAGTCAGGAGGACCTCAAGCCAGCAACACCAGCCAACAGCCCTTGCATTCGAAGCCAATGGGGTGATAGCCCCCAGGGAGGAGGTTTTGAATCATCTGACCCATTGAAGCCTGCCGATGACACCCCTTTCTGTTAATTTGTGCAAAAGACTACTGGCAGTGCTTCTGAGTCCATGAAGAGACATCACTTCAAGAAGAAAAAAACCCGGGACCTCAAATTTCAGGAGCACCCACGCAGAAGGTGAGTTTTCTTTGCTGCTTTCTTCCATTTGAATCAAACAAAAGTAGTCTTTCCTGGCTCAAGTTTCCCCTTGATTCCCTTTCTCCCTCCCTCTCCCCCACATCCCCCACCAGCCGCCTAGTCCTTCTCCAACAGCCTGTTACATACCTCGCAAGCTTTGAGAGATTGTAAACGCCTGTCCGGAGCCTTCCTTTGCTACCCCAGAGCAGTCATTCAGAATTTCACTATATGATCCCTGACTTGTGGTTTCATTTGTCTTCACAGAGCCGGCAGCCTGGTGAGGGTTGTATGGAAGAGGGGAGCAGCCAAGACGGCAGGATGAATGTGGCAGGGGATTCCAGCCTGTTGGAGCTGGATAGTAACGGGTCAGAAAACACTGAAGACATAGAGATTGTGGTCAATGTTGGAGGAGTGAGGCAGGTTTTGTATGGAGACTTGCTAAGCCAATATCCAGAAACCCGGCTGGCTGAATTAATCAACTGTCTGGCAGGGGGATACGATACCATTTTCTCTCTGTGTGACGATTATGACCCAGGGAAGAGAGAATTTTACTTTGACCGTGACCCTGATGCCTTCAAATGTGTTATCGAGGTCTATTATTTTGGGGAGGTTCACATGAAAAAGGGGATCTGCCCCATTTGCTTCAAGAATGAAATGGAGTTTTGGAAAGTGGACCTCAAGTTCTTGGATGACTGTTGTAAAAGTCATCTGAGTGAGAAGCGGGAAGAGCTGGAGGAAATTGCCCGCAGGGTCCAGTTGATCCTGGATGATTTGGGAGTGGATGCCTCAGAAAATCGCTGGAAAAGGTGCCAAAAGTGTATTTGGAAATTTATGGAGAAGCCAGAGTCCTCTTGCCCAGCTCGGATTGTGGCCATCCTGTCCTTTCTATTGATATTGATCTCATCAGTGGTTATGTGCATGGGAACCATCCCAGAGCTTCAGATTTTAGATGATGAGGGGAACCATGTGGAACACCCCACTCTGGACAACATTGAGACTGCCTGCATTGGCTGGTTCACACTCGAGTATGTCCTTCGGCTCATCTCATCTCCTAACAAGCTCCATTTTGCTCTCTCCTTCATGAATATCATTGATGTCTTGGCCATTCTACCCTTCTATGTCAGCCTGACTTTGACTCACTTTGGGGCCCGGATGATGGAGTTGACCAACGTGCAACAGGCAGTCCAAGCCTTGCGCATCATGAGGATAGCAAGGATCTTCAAACTGGCTCGTCACTCTTCTGGGCTGCAGACCTTGACCTATGCTCTGAAACGGAGCTTCAAGGAGCTTGGGCTGCTCCTGATGTACTTGGCTGTTGGGATTTTTGTTTTTTCTGCCCTTGGCTACACTATGGAACAGAGCCACCCAGAGACACTTTTCAAAAGCATCCCCCAATCTTTCTGGTGGGCTATCATCACTATGACAACGGTGGGGTATGGGGACATCTACCCCAAGACCACTCTAGGCAAACTGAATGCTGCCATCAGCTTCCTCTGTGGGGTCATTGCTATTGCCCTTCCCATTCATCCCATCATCAACAACTTTGTCAGGTATTATAACAAACAGAGGGTACTAGAGACAGCGGCTAAACATGAGCTGGAGTTGATGGAACTCAACTCCAGTGAAGGGCGACCTGGGAGTTCCCGGAGTGACCTGGACAATCTCCAGCCACAGCAGGAAGGGAAGGAGGTCCCTTTGTGGAGCAGCAGGCTAAAGGTTTCCCACAGTGACACCTTCATTCCCCTCCTCTCAGATGAGAAACATTATAGGACCCGTCTTCAGAGTTGCAAATGAACAGCAGGGTTTGGGGACTCTAGCCCTTCCATTTGGACACGACTGATGAGCTACTGCCAAGGATTTTGTAAGAATTGTCATTTGGGTGCCTGAAAGCTGTTTTCCTTCCATTCCCCCTCTTTTCCCTCTTCCTCCACCTGAATACAAATCTTAATTACTTCTGGGCCCCATTTGGGTAAGACTTTGTTTTTATTACCTGCCAATAGTTCATGAAAGACCAAGGTCTAAGAGGTGATTAGAAAGCCAGCTCATCCCTGATGAGAAAAAGAAGTATATTAGTTACATATAGGGCACTAGCTGTGACATAATTTAGGTGTGCCATCTGACCAATTTTCAGTTCTGTATCTGGTCTAATAAAGCCTCCAACTCTATATACCACAAACCTGTGTTTTGGGTTCTATCCCTGGACTTTTACCTACAAAAGACATTGCTTGGTTCAAACACCAAAGCTGACTGTCATCCCTGAGTTGTGTGCAGTAGGTGTGGAGCCAGAGGGTGGGGGAGTATTTTTAGTCCAGATCTAATTAAAGATGTGAACACACACTGTAGGGATATGTCAAGTTAAAGAGGTTTGCCACATTCCAGACAGCTCCATATAGATAGTAGCAGAGAAAATGCTGAAGTCCTGGGTCCTTATCCTGGTTCTTCCCTTGACTAGATGTGTAAAAGCATTTTCCTTCTCAGTATCTAGTTTTCTAAAACACTTGTTTTGGTGTCAGAATCTCTGGACTGAATTCCAATTCCTTTGCCTTTTAGTCAAATCACTTTTTTGGACCTTATTTTCATCATCTATAACATGAGGTGTTGTTTGAGAAGAGGGGCTCTTAATCTGGGGCTCTATGAATTTTGTTTTTTATTTTTACAACTATATTTCAATACAATTGATTTCTTTTGTAATCCTATGTATTTAATCTTGTCAGTTTAAAAATTTGATTCCAAAGAGAGGATTTTGGACTTTACCAGCCTGCTAAAGGGGTCTGTGACACAAAAAAGTTGAGAAATCCTGGTTTAGATGATCATAACAGAGTCTTCTAATTCTAAATTTAGGATCACTTGATGAGGGAGGCAGTACTGGAAAAAATACTGAATTTGGAGTCAGAAGAAATGCACTTGAATCCTGGCTTTGTGATGCTGGAGTCAAGAGACTGCTCCTCCCTGAGATTCATTTTCCTCAGATGAGATTGCTCTGGTCCTTTCCAACTCTAAGATTAGATAATCCTAAAGGAGGGATTGTTGAAATAGATGTTGCTAAGGACTCTTCTAGCATTGAGATTCGCTTCTAATATGGGAACATTTTTGTTGTTTTCGAAAATCACGTTTCCTTCTTAATGTAAAGCATTCTTTAAGGTAGTTCCTTGAATTATATTTATAAAGAGATGCGTGCATGGAAACCAGTAAGGGGAACATCATTCTTTTTAATGACAGCACTGGAATTTCTGTAGAATGTTAGAATTGTTAGGGATGGGGGTAGAGGGTCGGACAATACCTTTCACAAGCTAATTGTATTATATTCTCTTCTTACTGTCTTTGGTTGTTATGTTGTAGGATGAATCAATGGCCAAATGGAAAAGCTAAAACAAATACAAGTTAGCTGTATTATAATAGGGTGACAAAATATTCCTTCATGGTTCTGGAGAATTTAGCTGCCTTCCCCTCAAAGCTGAGGTTTTCAGCCCAAATTCACACTTTTCACAGCTCTGTTGAAAATAAATTTGCCAACACTGCTTTATTGTTCTGGAGGCATAGTTAGAAACAAGTCCCTACAGAAGATTGGATGGAAATGGCAAACCACTCCAGCATCTTTGCCAAGAAAACCCCAATGAATAATATGGTCCATGGGATCTTAAAGAATTGGACCTGACTAAGCAATAACAATAATAATCAAAGTTGTGACTAGTAGCATGAGGGCAGGTTAAACCATTAATGATGCTAGACCACGGGATAAGAGTTCTTATTAGGAGGGCAGTCTCCTGAGACATGTGCCAGGGGTTACTACCAACCAGGCTTTATATAAAGTCGGGAAAAGCATTCCAATATCCAAAACATAGCTGGCATTGGAGCTTGAGTCTAGGACAAGAAGGCTTCCCTCAAGTGTCTATAATACTGCTTTGAAGTCTTGGATTGGAACTAGAAATCCTGGCTTTCTTACTTAGTACCAGTGTGACATGTAAAGAACTATATATATACCTTCTCTGGGTCTCAACTTTCTCATTTGTAAAGTAAGGTTCATTCCAGCTCGGAAGCCTATACTTTCCCTTCTAACTAATAATAAAAATAACAACAGCTAACATTTCTCTGGTAGCTTAAGGTCTGCAAAGCCCTTTACATATGTTATCTCATTTATCCTGACAACAATTCTATGAGGTAGGTACTATTAATTCCATTTTACAGATAAGGAAACTGAGGCTGAGAGGTAAGTGACTTGCTTAGGATCAGAAGGCTAATAAGTATCAGAGGCAGATTTTGAACTCAAGTCTTCCTGATTCCAACCTCAGAGTTCTTTGATCTCCCTTCTCTTCCTACTTCTCCAATTTACCCTTGATATACTGCAGGAATTAAATTACTAATGTATAAAGCTTTGAGCAGAGCACTTGTGCAATGAAAAGCCTCCATGGCTCCCCTTTCATTCTGGATTATAACTCCTTACTGCCAACTCTAATTGTACCCCTGGCACTAAGGGATGCAAGCTGTGGCAGGGACCCCAAGATGAGGCTTCCATGTCGTGGGTGCCTTGTCCCTAGTAGATGATTGATAAATATGGTTGAACTTGAAGTCACCCACATGAATAGGGATAATAAAGGCATTTCAGCACAATAGAAAGAATCTTGGGTTTGGAGTTTGAGGATCTGGATTTTAATCCTGTCACTGTTATTGTTTGGTCATTTTCAGTCGTGTCTGACTCTGTGATCCTATTTGGGGTTTTCTTAGCAAAGATACTGGAGTGGTTTGCAATTTCCTCCTCTAGTTCATTTTACAGTTGAGGAAACTGAGGCAAACAGGGTTAAATTACTTATCCAGCATCTTAAAGCCAGTAAATGTCTGAGGCTGAATTTGAACTCAGAAGGATGAATCTTCCTGAATCCAAGCCCATGTTCTATCCCCTGGGTCATCTAGCTCCCTGATTCTATTGCTTATTAGCCATCAGACCATGATCAAATCAGTTTCTCCCCTTTGATTGACAGCTTTTTCACCTAAAATGAGAGGCTAGACAAGGAAACTAAAGGATCTTTAAAGTGCCTGTTATCTCTAAATACCATTATACCTAGAGGGCTTCAGGCCTCCAATTGTCCTTATGATTCCTTTCTGCCTTCCTGCTTCCCCCTACTCTATGATATTTCTGTATCCATGAACTGTGTTTAAAAGACCAAGTAGGGACGATTGTAGATGTGGGTGTGGAAAGGGGAAGAGTTGCTTGTGTTGCTCTGCTGACAGGAAGTAGGGGTGCTAGTATTACATGCTGACATTAATTGTATTTGTTAATTGTATTTTCTCATTTTGCTGTTGCTTCTTTTCCTTCCCACCCTGAGTCACTGAGCATCTTCAGCTGCCTGGCCTCTGGAGACATGGGTATGTGTCTATGTGATTGTATGGTTCCAGAGGTGAGCATCCTATTTGTAGGCACCTACAGGTGTCTATTTGGGGCACCTCAGGTCAGAGCACTGCTGTGCCAGCAGAGTTTTTAGCAGAAAGAGCATCAGACTTGGAGTCAGAAATTCTGGGTTTAAATGCAGCTGTGATGAGTTATTTCATTTCTCCTTCCCTCAGTTCCCTAAAATGGGAACATAGTCCAGGTATTACTACCAACCTCAGGAAAATATTTGGTAACCTATGAAAATGCGGTCAAAATCTGAACCTTCATTATTAGAGAGAGGTTGTAAAATGTCCTTCCCTGGAGGTCTTTTGAAACAGAGATCATGATCTTCCCCAAACCTTCAGATTTGTAGATTAGGAAAAAAGTTATAGGTGTGTTTCTGACTACTACAGGGGATTTTTCTCCTGAGCCAGTATCAAGTTTATCCTGGTGGGCAGAGCCTGACCAGAGAAAGGCCCATTATAAATCATGTCTTTGTGATAGTCCCTGAGGTGATAGTCCCTGAGATGAAAGTCCCTTCAGTAGGGTCAGTAGTAGGGAGAGGGATACTGGTAGTAACTGATGATGTTCTCAAGGGGAAAGAGAATTGACTAAGAGAGAGAGAGAGAGAGAGGTGGAAAAGGCACACAGAACTTTATCTTTCTTTCTGATTTGACCCCTCTTTTCTATTCTGGGGCTAATAGTATTAAGACCAGACATCATAAAAAAAAGAACTAAGATCACATCTTTGAATTCAATTCTTTTATTTAAAGAGAGGAAGATCTCAGTTTCTGATTCTAGTAGTAAATATAGAACTATAATGAGGATATTAGATTATTCCTAGTATAATATACTTGAGTATAAATTAATTCTTGATAAGATTTTAATATCTGATGGTAGTTTGATATGCTACACATTCTAGGTAATATTTGATTAGACTTTAAAATATTATTAATCACCTGTTGCTACAAGGAGTTGTGTTGTCTCATGCAAGAAAAGGAAGCCATATTTTAAGGTGGAGAAGCAGTGTGGAAAAGTGGGCAGTGCCAGTCTCATAGTCAGAATGACACACATGCTGACTGTGACACAACTGTGTGACAACATCAATTCAAGCCCCAGCTCCTATGTACAACAATGAAATCACAAGTTTAGACCAAAAAAAAAAAGATTTTAACAGGGGTCTTCAATAGTTTAACTTAAGCGATAACTACAATTTCAAATAGACAGGGGATAGAGTAGAAGAGACAACGAAATTCCAGAACCCTAAAACTTTAGGATTAAAAGGAACCTCTGTAAATAATTTAATCCAATCTCCTAGTTTATCTGTGACTCCTATATATTGTCTTTTGGTGGCCCTCAATAATATTATTGGGTTGGTGCCTGTCACCTGTGCTCAGGTCTAGCTCTGGTTCATACTCCCCTCAGCAGCAGGAACCATCTTGCTTTTCCATAAAATAATTAAATATCTCCTCAGCCTCTTGTTATCTCCAAGGGAGATGAAAGGCAAATGGGGGTGGGGGAGGAAAGAAAGAGTCTTCAGAGATTCCACCTACTCATTACTCTCAGAAAAAAAGGCAGTTAAGTGTGGTATATTCCTGGGAAACGCATGTTTCAAGTAGACTCGGTAGGAAGCATTGCAGTAGTTATAAATTGAAGTGCAGGCTACCTAGTTAGCAAATCCAGATGGAAGGAAGGCTAAAGCCCTATTTTGAAAAAAGGAGGGGAGAGGGGCTCTTAGGTGTGTAATGGCCCTGGGGTTAGGAGCACCTGACTTCAAATATGGCCTTAGATATTTACTAGCTGTGTGACCTGGGCAAGTCACTTAACCTTGATTGCCTCAAAAGGGGGAAAAAGGAGGGGAGAATCTGAAATATTTTGTCCTAAGTGGGTGGTTGTAGAAGTGGTATTGGACAAGGATTATCACTTGAACAAGTTAGTTGCCTCATTTAGGACACAGGGTTATCAATATCTGGTGTGGGTCTGAATTATATTACACCTTGATTATTGAAAAAATCTTTTTGTTAGTCTTTTTGCCTTAATTCTTTCCCAACTCAGTCAACAATAGGGGCATATATCAAGCCTCTTATATATATATATATACATACATATGTATATATATATATACACAGATATGTATATATATATATATGCTTATTTATCTATCTACATATCTATTCCTAATATTCAGTGTAATGACTAACTAATGTCAGTCATTGTCCTGAATACTGAGGATTAAAAAAAGCAAAAGATAGTCCCTGCTTTCAAAGAATTTACCTATCAGTCCATTCTCCACTCAGTTGTCAAAATGACTTTTCTTATGCCCAGGTCTATCTGACTATGGTCATATTGTTTCTTTATTCAATCAATTCCAATCACTTTCAGTTATCTCTAGGAATCAAATATAAAATTTTGTTTGATTTTTAGAATTCTTCTTTACCTGTTTCCGTTTTCTCTTTCTTTGAGTCTGGGACAAGAAGGCTTCCCTCAAATGTCTATAATACTGCTTTGAAGTCTTGGATTGGAACTAGAAATCCTGGCTTTCTTACTTAGTACCAGTGTGACATGTAAAGAACTATATACCTTCTTTGGGTCTCAACTTTCTCATTTGTAAAGTAAGGTTCATTTTTTGTCTCCATCTCTAGCATACCTTCCTTCTTACCCCTCTTACTCTCTGATTCAGCAACATTGGTCTTCTGGAACAAGGCATTCATTCTCTCTGGCCATGTATACCATCTGTACCTCATGTCTAGAGTTTTCTCTTACTCATTATCAAGTCCTGCCTTTCCTTGTTTCTTTCAAATCTCAGCTAAAACTTCACCTTCTGCAAGAAGCCTTTCCCATTCCCTCTAATGTTGGTGCTTTCCCTTAAACTATTTTCAATTTATCTCGTATTTATTATTTTATTTGTACCAAGTTGATTATATATTATCTCCCATATTAACCTGAGAGTTTCTTGTGAGCAGGGACTGTTTTATTTTGGTTTTGTTTTATTTTTGCCTTCCTTCTATTCTCAATACTGAGCACAATGTAGATACTTAATAATGACTTATGAACTGACTCAATTGTTCTTTGCATGAAATTGCTGTGAGACTGAAATCAGACAATGAACCTGAAAGTGCTATTTTTTTAAATGGTTCTTGGGTTTCAAAGATTGCTTATTTCTTTCTGGTATAGGTTTCATTCATCTTCATCACATTTCAGGAAAAGAATAAGGATGTTTATCTCTCCATTTGCAGATGAGGAAATTAAGGCTCTAAGAAGTTAAATGTTAAAATTTAGGTGAAAGGAAAAATTAGTGTTTTAATTTGAAAAGAAACTAAGGTCTCTCCCTTCATAGATTCTATCACTTTCCTTTTTTTAAGCTTAAGAAGTTAGCAAGTATCTTGATGTTGGTTATTGACTGAATATATGGATAAGATCTAAGGTCTTTTCTAGTTCTGAATCCTAAAAAACACATGAAACCTCAGCTGTAGTTGAACAGTGGGTTAGTGAAAAGCATAGTCTCCTGGATTTTCCAGAAGGGAATTCAAACAAGGGAATTAAATGTAATTCACTGTGTGATCTTAGACAAATGAATTCCCATTTCTGGATCTTACTTGACCTTTGCAGAAAAAGGGCTAGACAAAATGATCTCTAGGATTTCTAGTCCTGTGATTCTATGATTCTGTGCCAAGTGGTTCATACTTCTATTTGACCTTTCAGCTCTGTCCCCATGAAGCTAGAGAGTCACACTGAAAAGGGAGAGATCTGCTAGTGTCCTTTTGTAAGAACATCCTCTAAGACACTTCAATCTCAAGTGCATAATATTGTGTTTGTTGATAAGGACTTGGCTGAGAACATGGAATTTGTGATTGCAACAGTAATAGCCAGAATCCAAGGAAAGGGTGCAAATATTAATATATACATGCGGAATTTCTGTTCATACATATGTTGGCTAAGCTTTTGGGAGCTGATGCTTGCAGCCAAGAAGTATGTCTTTGCCATGTTCCACTTGTCTCACTCCTTTTCAGACTGAGGAGAAAAACTTGGCTAATGTATTCTTCCTCCTGAAGCACAGACACTATAATCTAGAAAAGTGGATTCACTGTCCTGTCTGTAGGCCCTAAAAAAGATGCTTAGGATCTGGGGTCCATTGGACAGACCCAAGGAAAGGAAATTGCTCTACCTGATAAAATCACTAGAGTATCTCTCTCTCTCTCTCTCTCTCTCTCTTTTTTTATTAAAGCTTTTTATTTGTATAACATATGTATGGGTAGTTTCCCAGCATTGATCTTTACAAAGCTCTCCATTACAAATTTTACCCCCAGTCCTCTCCCCTCCCCTAGATGGCAGGAACTCCACTACATGTCAATAATATTGAAATATAGAGTATATCTCTTTTAAAGAAAAAGGCACAGAGAATGGGAAAAAAGGGCATTGAAGACTCATAGAATATTAGAGTTGGAAGGACCTTTTGAATATAAAGCATAACATTTTGGATCTAGAAAATGCCTTTGAGAGTAGAACATACAAGTTCAGAGCTAGTGGAGGTAGGATGGGAGCTTAGAGCAGAGAACATAGAATATTAGAATTGAAAGAGCCCTCAGAACACAGTCAGTGTGTTGTAGTGGGAAGGGTTCTGACCAGTATAATCAAGAAGAACAGGGTTTTAATTCTGTCTCTTCTCTTACTAGCTCTATGAGCCTGGGAAAACCTTTGAGGCTTATTAAAATGAGGACAGGAATAGCCACCATCTCATAGAATTGTTATGAGAAATAAGCGAAATAAAGAATAAAAATTGCTTTATAAACCTTGAAGTACTACATAATTTTTTTCCATTATCATTAGCAAAGGGTGCCAATAAATGTTAATGAGTATCTTTAATATAGAATGTCAAAGTTGGAAGGGATCTTAGAATGTAAAATATGAAATAATTAGAGCTAAACATAAAGTAGAAATCATCCACTTATAGGCTTATAAAATTTAGATTTTTAGAAAATACCATATCTCTCCCTTTGATTTCACAAATTTAGTTGAAGCATAGTAAGCTATGGGCAATTAGAGGGTGCAATGGACAGAGCACTAGGCCTGGAGTCAGGAAGATTTCTTCTCCTGAGTTCAAATTCAGCCTCAAACACTTACTAGCTGTGTGACCCCAAGCAAGTCACTTAACTCTGTTTTCCTCAGTTTCCTCATATATTAAATAAGCTAGAGGAGAAAATGGAACCACTCTAGTATCTTTGCCAAGAAAACCCCAGAAAGGGATCACAAAGAGTCAGCCAAGACTGAAAATGATTAAACAACACCAAAAGAACTGATAATGCCCAAGGTTGTAATGATGTTAATGGTAAATTAGCACTAAAATCAAGTCTCTTTCATTTTCAGCGTAGTATTCTTTTTAACATGGCATGGGTAATTTTTCCTCAACCCTTACCCCATATAACTGTCAGAACCTAAGAGACTTGGGGATCAGTCTGAAGAAGATCAAGTTAATGATGGTTTACTTGCCACCTATTGATCTGATAGGTTAATGTATGTAATGTACATGGAGACTACATGCTTTAAGCAGAAGGATGCTATGGTGGAAAGATTACTACTGGATTTAGAAGCAAGGGGTCTGGTTTTGAATCTTGTCTGTCACTTGCTGTATGTGACTTTGGACAAGTTTTCTTAAACATAAAATGTAGAGGTTATCTTAAGATGCTATTTTAGATCTTCCAGCTCTAAATCCTATTATTAATCATAACTTATTGTTTCTAAAGTGCTTTCTTGTCTACAAAGCTCTTTTTTCTATGACCTAGTCTATCATCATTGAAAACCAGAACATTTAAACCATCTTATTTTTTTTTAATATACAGAAGGCTACAACTAGAGTTAGGTATTGGTTTTTGTGTCCCTTTCTTATGTTAGGTCCATATTATTAAACTAAAATAGCATTTCACAAAGCATGTGGAAAATACAGAATTGGAAGCCTGTAATAATATTCTTGCCAACTTCTGACCTCTAAATGAAAGTCAGAAGATGTTAAATCTAGTTGCCTGACCCCACAGCTGTTTTATTTTCTACCGTCTGCCTTTTCCAAAAGCAGAAGAAAAATAATGTTTGTACAGCTAGCAAAAGGGAGATCTTTGGGGCTATGTGTGTTTTTTATTTATAAGTGATTCAGCAACAAATCCCTTGCTGGTTGGATGGGTGTAGAGAGTGGATATTTAAGATATCCTAAAGGGCTTATGGGAGTGCTGTGGGCCAGGTAACTTGGCTTGGTTCCAGTATCACACATGGGCTGCCATTGAAACTCTAGATAGTTGTCTTGTAAATGTGTGTCAGTGATCATCTGGAGACTGTATAAGAATATATTCAGAGCTGTTATAATCCAGTGGAAAGACCAGGATTTGAACCTAGGTTCCCTGACTCTAAATTTCCCTTTGAACTGTACAGATTTACTGGCTCCCATGACATTACACACCCTGAGTTCTCTTATCACTCTATTACTTCTTTGCTAGATCCTTTTTCTCTTCCCAACTACTTACCATGAGTGAACACATGGTTTGTTGCTAGTTTCATAGAATCTCAAAAGTTGGAAGGAATTCCATACACCAACTTGTCCCTGGTCAGGAATGCTCTCTACAACATCTCCAGTCATTGTAATCCTGCTTTTCTTTAAGATTTTTAGTGATGGGGAATCTGGCAGCTCATTTCACTTTTGGACAACTCAACAGCTGAGAAGTTTTTTCTTGTATTGACCTTAAATCTTTCTCTCAATTTTTACTGAGAGGAAAAATAAAGTTTTAACCTGAGTGCAGTGAAGTGAAGGTTGTTATTGCTGTTGTTCAGTTATCTTTGTGACCTCATTTGGAGTTTTCTTGGCAATGATACTGGAGGGGTTTGCCATTTCCTTCTTTAGCTCATTTTATAGATGAGGAAACTGAGACAAACAGGATTAAATGACTTGCCCAGAGTCACATAACTTGTAAGTGTCTGAGGCTGGATTTGAACTCAGGGAAATGTCTTACTGACTCCAATCTATCTATTTCACCATCTAGCTGCTCTATAAAGAGTAAAGGGCTAGCCAAATTAGATTTATTAGAATCATATATTAGAAGGGTGCTTTGGTCTAGTGGATAAGACCCTGCCCTTGGAGTCAGGAGATGACTTCAAATTCTACCTTAGACATTTGTTAACTCCATGTGATCCTGAGCAAATCACTGATATTTTGCCAAGAAAACATCAAATGGGTAATGAAGAGTTGGATATGATTGAAAAATTACTCAAAAAAATTCTTTGAATTCTCTTGCGGATATTTACTCAATTCCCCCTACTTTTTGGGAATTAATACAGCTTTTGGAGAATAAGAGCTAACTATAATTAACAGGAACCCCTAGTTCCATGGAAGTATTTACCATTTTATTTTCTTTAGTTAAGATTGGAATCTGCTTGTTTATAAAAGGCTTTAGGGCAGAGTGGAGTTGTCAGTTGATCCCCCTCTGTATAAGACCTCTTCAGGATTGCAAACCAGTTGGGGAAATATCCTTCAGTTTGAAGGACACTTTCCTTTAGTCATTTACCTGACTTGTTGTTTTCAGGGAGGAGTGAGTATATGGTCAAAGGAATAGAAAAGAAAGCCAATAGTTGTAGGTCTCTAGGACAGCGATCAAGTGAAGGTCATGTAGGGACCATTTTATAAGAATCACAAAGGCAGGATTGTTTATATAAAGACAAGAGTGCTAATTACCACAGAGTGAAGAATAATCCTCTGGGGATTTCATTAAATGTTCTTAGGAATATGATTCTACTGGAGAACAAAAGAAGAAACCAAATAAAAGGGTTTTGTAAATAGCTTTTTTTTTTTTTTTGGCTGTAAGAGGCATATTGCCTACTACTTTCTTCTATTTGAAATCCTGGTGCTGGATGGATGTGTCAGCATGTGTGGGGTATAGGTGAGAAATGAAGGAGGGGGTTGGCACCCTACATTCTAGTGTGATAGTGAATGAGATATGAGCACAATCTCAGATGGCTGCATCATTGGGTTTGTACGTCATAGATTGTAAGACTTAGTGTCTGAAGAGAGATCATCCCTTGTGCTTAGAATGCATTCCCTCTTCACTTCTGGCTCTCGACATCCCAAGCTTCCTTTAAGTTTCAGCTTAAAACACCACCTCCTACAGAAGCCTCATTCTGATCCCTACCAGAGGCTAGTAGCCTCTCATCTCTGAAATTACTTTGTGCATGGAAAGGGATGGAGTGTGGCTCAGTGAATGGAGACTTGGTCTTAGAGCCAGGAAGAGCTGGTTCTAAAAACATGATGGTTCTGGGAAGAAAATGATGTTGTTGATGATGATAATAATGCATTTAATAGTGTGACATTTAAAAAGTTCAAGGGATAGAATTTCTGGATAATTAATCATTATATTAATAATGCTAGCATATTATTAATAAAAGGGTCAGTGACCCTCTACAATGCCCCAAACCCCTCATGGAACCCATTCAATGCTTATATGCCCTTGGAAGGGTGGGTGTTCCTGAGGATGGCAATTGACTGTAATTGGTTAATAAGTAATAAGAAAGAATGAATATTATGATGAAAGCAGGACCTATTTTAATGAGGGGCAAGGGGATATGACTTTGATCATGGCATTTACTTCAAGCATCCCCAGCCTTGGCAATTTAATCAAAGAATTTACCTCCACTGTAACCTGAGTGATATTCAACAGGCTTCCTCACCTGGGTGGGGTCTGTACAGGACTATAAAGAAAATTAATCTAATCTTATCATAAATGTCCTTAAGAACCTACAAGCTTCTGAAAACATCCTGATTGTAATTCAATAATTAATTATTGGGGCAGCTAGATGGTGCAGTGGATAGAACACCAGCCCTGAAGTCAGGAAGACCTGAATTCAAATCTGTTAAAAGACACTTAACACTTCCTAGCTGTGTGACCTTGGGCAAGTCACTTAACCCCAATTGCCTCAGTAAAAAAATTGATTATTAGTATGAGAGATAAATGATTATTTGTCTCAGTAGCATCTTAAAGATTTTACCAAGTGCTTACCTTCCAATAACACTATGAGATAGGTAGTGCAAGTATTATTACTCCTGTTTTACATATAAATAAACTGAGTCTCAGAGAAGTGATTTGCTCAAGGTCACCCAGCTAGGATGGGAGTCCTTTGTCAGTAAAGCCAAGAATGTGTCCATTCTACCATAGTGACCTCTTTGAAAGCCATTTAGAAGAATGGAGGAAATCCTTTACTCTGGTTATTAGGAATTCTTTGCTAAAGCTGCATTGGTATATGGTTGTGCTCAATTGGGTATACTAAGAGAATATAGAATGTGAGTGGCAAATGGTGGAAGTAAAGTACTCTTCTGGACTGGCATAGCATAGAGATCTGAATGTTAGAGTCTCACTGCCTGGGACAAAATTGTGGCTATTTCAAGTCAGTGAAGGGACCAAGCATTTGCTAAGTTTTTATTTTGTACCAAGTGTTATGCTAAAAACTGGTGATAGAAAGGAAGGCAAAACAGTCCCTTCCTTTAAGAAGTTTATTTTCTAATGAGGGAGAACCACATGTAAAGAACTAGATCTCTCTCTGTCTCTGTCTCTGTCTCTGTCTGTCTCTCTCTCCTTTTTTTCTCTCTCTCCCTCTCTCTTTGACTCTTTCCCCTGTCTCTGTCTTTGTCTTCTGTCTGTCTGTCTGTCTATATATCTGTAGTTGTAGAAATAGATTCTAGAAAAGACAAAAGGATATCAGAGAGAAAGCGAATTATCACATTCTGATAAGAGTCCAAGATCTACTCATTCTTTTCAAAACATGAAGTTTACTGATGCTTCTTGTTTTTACATCCTAACATTTCCCAAATTAAGCCCAATCTTGGAACAAAGGAAGACAGTTAAAAATCTACATTGTGACCTTGCTTGACAACATGCACACCTTTCCCCCCAACCAAGTAGTTCTCCAAAAAGGGATAGTGGATGGAGGCATATTTAATTCACAGTTCTCGGAAGCTATTATCACTTTTTTAGTTACACAGAGTTCAATTTTCTTCTGTTGGTCTTTTCACTTACATTGCTGTAGTCGCAGGAGACCATACATTCTTGAGAAGCAAGAGCTTAAGTTACTAGGAAAAGAATGGTGGGTCCCAAAGTCCAAAAAAAAAGGCAGAAAGAAAGGCTCTGAAAGAGAAATATGAGTCTGAGATTTTGTGGTGGTTGCTCTTGTTTATCCTTCCTTCTTGATGAGGACCATGACATCAGGTTGGGATGCTGTGATTTGTGAGTAAATTGGATTGAAATGAGGGACAATTGAACAGAAGGAAGATTGTTTCAAGAACTTTGAGAAAGAGGGAAGTCAGAGACTGATGGATGCTTTGCTGCTGAATTTACTTTTAGAAGGTCCTGGATACTTCTAGTGCCTTGTTCTCTTCTAATTTATAAATAGCCTCGATGCAACCAGGCTCTAATACCAGAGTCATTTTGGTAGGAAGAAAGTGTTTTTTTTTGGGGGGGGAGGTGGTAAACTCAGAATAATGAAGGCTCATCTTACACCAATGGGGTTTTGTTTTTGAGTATTTGTCTTCAGGGGAGAAAGAGCTTCAAAATGCCTTTTTAGATGACATGAACACCAAAAACAAAGAAATGAGACTTTTATTCCTTATAAAAACCCAAGAAAAAAATCAGATATTTGGAGTTTTGTAAGTGAAGTGAGTGCTATTTATTTTTCTGTTAATTATAATATAATAGAGCATTTTAAGGTTTGCAATATGCTTTTCTTACAACTACCTTGTGAAATAGGCAACACAAATATTATGATGCCCATTTTACAGATTGGGAACATGAGGATTATAGAAGTTATGATCTGGAAATAGTATGTAACAAGTAATATCAGACTCAGTATTTGACCCCAAGTTAAGTTTAGAATACTACAATAAAGAAACATTCATGAGAATATATATATATATATATATGTATGTATATATGAACATACATAAATGTGTGTATGTGTGTGTGTAGTTAATGTCTCACGAAAATTTGCTATCCTACCATTGGTCTCAACTGCAAGGCTACTCTGCCTGAGTTTATAGAGGTTCTAGAGAATTTCAGTGGAGGATTCTAAATTTGGAGCTAGACAGGATTTTTGGAAGTCACAGTGCACAGCCACTAAATTTTACAATTGAAGAAACTGAAGCAGAACCTGAACTCAAGTCCTGACTTTTAGTCTAATGGTCCAAAATCTTGGAGTTAGAAGAGACTTCAAGTGGGGAATTTAGTCCATCCAGGACTTACAAGAATTTTCACTAGTATATAAAAAAAGTCATTGTCCATTAAGAAGTTTATTTCTTATACTGAGCCAAGGTCTGCTTCTGTATAATTTCTACCCATTTCTCCTGGTTCTGCCTTTCAGGTCTACATGGAACACATCCACATCCTTTTCTACTCAGCAGCCTTTCAAAGTATTGAAGAAGTTATTAGTTTTTCTATTAACTTTTATTTATGCTAAACTTATCCAGTTTCTTCAATTCATCTTCATCTGGCATAATCCTCATGTTCTTAACTATTTTGATTGTCCTCTGGATGTTCTCCAGCTTATTAATGTCCTTCTGAAACTATGGTACTGAATACTTTAAGCAAGGTTTAACTGGGGTACAGTGGGACCATTGCCTCCCATGTTCTGAACAGTGAATTGCTCTTACAAAGCTTGTATTAATTTTTCTGTACACGGTAGCATACTGTTGACTCATATTAAGCTTTTCAGTCCTCTAAAGCTCCCTAATTTTTCCATTGTTCTTTGGGTAACTCATCATTTTAATTCTTCAGACATCATGGTCTTCCCTGATTTAAAGCCCTATAGCTTTTCTAGGAGAGAACACTGACTTAAAAGAGATGGCCTTTTAAGGTAGTGAACAGCTTGAGATCATTAAAAATACTTGATATTTTCATTAATTAATTTAGCATCAATTCCTTTCATTGTTCACAGAGCTCACAAGAGTCTACAAAACATTGTTCTCTGTTTTTAAGTCAAATACTGTTTTACTTTTTGTATTATATATATATATATATTTAGTAATTTTTGTACAGCTTCTCATACATATTCAAATTTGAGGCTCTAGATTTCTGGTAATGATTCAGATGTTTGTTGCACACTGTAATTGATCTCAATATAGCTATAATCACCAAAGAATACAATTCCATGCATTCTCCTAAATAAATGCAGTCCACACCCCCGTACCCTGTTGGGGGCGAAGGAAGATACACCATAACAACTATCAACAAACAAGATAGACTTCCGTAATCATCTACATCTATACTGGGTTGGTAGGCATTGAAATAAGGTTGCTGGGAATGCACATTTTGTGTGTGGGTTTTTATATGTGCTGGTTTTAAAAAATCTGGCATTTAATCCTCTTGTAAGAATCATCACAGGCTGCTTCGTGTGGAAATGGGCAAATGGGGGATTTACCATTCATACTTAAATGTCCTAAGTATTAAATGTCTTCATGTTAATCCATGATTTAGAATCATACTAGACTGGCTAAGCAAGACCCATAGGGGAATGAAAAGGGAGGGGAAAAATAACATTTATTAAATGCTTACTAGATATCATGCATGGGACAACTATGAGATGCAGTGGAGAGAATGCTAGACCTAGAGTCAGAAGACTTCATGAGTTCATATTTGGTCTCACATACTTATTAACTGTGTAATCCTGGGCAAATCACTTACCCTCATTTGTCTCAGTTTCCTCATCTGTAAAACGAGCTGGAGACAGAAATGGCAAATTATTCTAGTGTCTTTGCCAAGAAAATCCCAATGGGATCAAGAAGAATTGGACTGAAAAACGACTGAACAATAAACTGAAAATGCCAAGCATTATGCTAAACCCTTTAGAAATATCTCATTTGATTCTCACAATAATTTTTTGAGATAGATATTATTATTATTATCCTATTTTATAACAGAGGAAATTGAGGAAAACAGGTAAAGTGACTTGCTCAGGTTTCACACAGCTAGTAAATACCTGAGGCTGTATCTGAATTTAGGTCTTTCTGATTCCAATAATAGCACTTTATATATTGCACCATCCAGCTGTTGTTTGTTAGAATAATAGTAACAATAACTCATTTTCATAAAACACTTGAAGGTTTAGAAAAATAATTTCCCAGATTTTTTCTACTAAGCAATCATTAGAGCACATATCTAGAGCTGCAAACAACTTTAGAGGTCATTTAGTCTGTTTGTTTGTTTTTTTAATAGTCATTTTACAAATGAAGAAACTGAGCCCCCCAGAAGTTAAAAGCCTCTCAACAAGATCATAGAGATAGCAGGCATCAGAATCAGACTTTGGACAATTTCCAAAACCAGTGATGCTTTGACTGTACCATAATATTTCATAAATGAATTATAGCTATGTTAGTGGAGGGAGTTCCTACATTGGGAGTCCCACATGATGACAAATTCATAAAATCTTTGTATATTTTAATATGTCCAAAGCCCTACACTAAGTAGACATGGGAAATCCAAAGGGAAAAAACACTTCTTACTCCTGTTGAGCTTGTTCTATGAAAAATCAGCTGTAGATCCAGGTACACAATGCCTGGGTTCCAGGAGGGATCATTCCTGATCAGATTCTGATGGGGATGATTCCATGCCAAGGTTCTAGTGGGAATTATTAGATCCCTGTATGAATTATCATGCTACTAGGACCTAGTCTGGCTTGTTCTAAACAGTGCTTGATATCTCGAGAGGTTCATTACAAATCTTGATTCCTTTTAGTGGGAAACAGTTCATTCCCTGGTTCTAATAGAGATTATTAAAATTGTAAGGAAATGAACTCATAAAAATGAAGAAAAAATGTCATTTAAATCAGCAAGCCATGAATTTTATAATAGGTTTTGTCCTCGGGAGAAGGAGATGAATTTGATTAGATAATTTCAGCTTGATATGCCTGAGTCCAGACCTGATCCAGGGTGAAAAACAAGTTTTATTAAGGTTTTTTTGTCCACCCCACTCTCAGTATTCATCAGGCTCCTGCTGACTTTGGATTTACATTCAGATAGTGATGTCAAAGCCAAAAAGGATTTATAGTTCAATGAATGAGGGCTTGATTTAGCATCTGGAGGATCTGGGTTTGAATTCCAACTGTGCAAACTTAGACATATCTCTTCATTTTTCTTATCTGCAAAATGGGAGATATTTACTAATTATAGTTAGTAAATCATTCACTAAGTTAGTAAATCACTCCATTCCTGTTTTCCTCTGTGTTAAAAGAAGGAGTTGGACTGGATGGTCCCTTCTAGCTCTAGCTAGGTAATACTGTAGAGTATGGGCTTAGAGTTGAGAAGACCTGAATTCAAATGTGACTTCAAACATATGCAAGTCACTTAACCTCTGTTTGCCTCATGTTCTTTCTTTGTAAAATGGAGATAATTGCATTGTAAAATGTTTAGCACAACACTTTGCACATAGTAAGTATCATTATCATTATTATTATTAGTTCTGCCATTCTAAATTGTTATTCCTTTGAATCTACCTGTACAATAATATCCAGGGTCTGAGAACATAATCCATGGCTCCACAGAGAATATAGACTATAGTTATACCTTCCGCATCATGACTTTCTCCATTGTGGTTTCAGTATAACATGGATCGGCATAAGAAATTATATGGGAATTTCTTGAGAATTTTGTAGAAGCCTCAGATAACAAGTGAAGGTAAGCAGATAACACAGAAAAAAGTTTAGAAACTCAAAATGCATAAAATAGATGTAGAGTATTGCACAATATCAACATATTTTATTTTAAATACTCTAATTCAGACTTCTTCTCTGGTATGAAGGGAGGGCCAAAAAATTTTACATGATTTTTTTCAGTTTGTGAAGGTGTTATATTACTAACCCCTATGATATGGAAAGGATAACTGTACCTTGCGTAAATATGAACAGCAAAAGAAGCTCCAACTATTTTGTGGAAGAGTTTGCATATAACCATGGACCATTCCTGGCATTTCTTTGTTTGGCACCTTCTTTATTCTAAGTCTATATAATATCTGACCTGGTCTGAGTGTGGTGTGGGGGAAATTCTATTCTGTCCTCCTAGGACTGGGCTTATTAATAATCACACTGACATGGATCCTTCTTTCTTTGGTATTTCAGTAGTCTCTTTTTTTAATTTCAGTAATTTCTAAAAAGGTATGTCATCCTACAATTGGTATAACCATATAGACCATAAGTCTCCCCTTACATTTGGCACAGGTGGCAGGGTAGTCTGACCCCTACAAATCTTGTGTCTTTACAACACCTTTTCCTATGTACTTTTTAATTTATGTCCTCCCATAAGTACTCTCCACAGGGAATTCTTCCTCTGAAGCTCATGCCATTGATAGACACCAGTGAAGTTCATTGGCTTTGCCAACCCTTATCCTTTCTTCTCATTACATGATAAGTACTAACCTCTCTTTTTCCAGTCATATATCACTCTGATGATGTCCTTTATGTAATATCTCCTATAGCATTCTTCAATGGAAATATATTGCCACCTATTTTAAATAGACAGGAAAAAAGAGAAAAAAGAAACAATCTATATGCAATTCCCTTTGCAAGCTCTTAGCTATTTAAGGTTGATAGGAAGATAAGAGTCCACAGAAAACATGTATCTGTCTGTCTATTTATCTAAAATATATCTATCAATCATCTAAAATCAGTCTCTCTTTATCATCTCTCTATCATCTATCTATCCATCTATAAAAATCCAAGTATAGCCCTTGAGTGTCTGACCTAGATATGGTTGTCTAGAGTTATGAAGAAGAGAGTTTCAGAGGTAAAGTGAGATTGAGTTGTTATAGAATCATAAAGGAGGAGAAGAGGACTTTAAAGGCCTTCTGGTGCAATTTCCTTGTTTTACTGATAAAGTGAGTTTCAGAGAGCTACGTGACTAAAGGGAAGCAATCTAACCAGTAAGTGTCTGAGACAGGATTTGAACTCAGCTCTTTGAATTTCAGCAGCATATCCAGTATGCTCAGATTATTTGAGAATAGCTTCTTTACTATGTGAATGAATTGTTTGTAAGGATTTATGGAGGCAGTTCTGGAGCCCTAAGAAAAGAATAAGTCATGGTACCATTGCATTTGGAGCTGACAAGGAGCATTTGGTCCTTCTTGATTACCTTTTCACCCATCTCATTTCTACAAATGAGGAAACTGAGAGGGAGAGAGGTAAGTGAACATAGCTAAGGTCACACATGTACTAAGTTGGAGAGCTGAGATTCAAACCTAGAATTTCTTATTTCAAATCTAATATTATATTTTCACTGAGCTTGGGCCAGTTTCAGGAGAATATGGAAATGTCAGGCATTGCATCTAAAGGAAGAGAACAAAAGTAGGTAGAATTAGAAGTCAGCTATGAGGTCTGATTTCAGGTACATTATCTTCCTTTCTTCTCTCTTTCCCTCTCTGACCTGTTTCCTATTGCCCCAAATCCCTTTAATAAAGGACATAGCCTTTTATGCACAATGAGAACTTAGTTATAAAATAAAAACACATCTAGGGAAAGACAGTCTCTGACATTCTTAATGAGAGCAAATTGTCATATCCTGCCCAAGGGAATGGATGAGTAGAAAAATCTCAGGATGGGGAAAGGGCAACCTCTACATGGCGGCAGAGGAGGCGAGACACTAATTTGGAGGAAAAGAATCTTCACTTGAACAATGAGGCTTGGCTTTTTCTTTTTTTTTTCACCCAGTTACCAGGGTGTCTGTGGAGCAGACTGTGATGAATGAGAAAAGAAGTTATTAGAGTAAAGATTCAGGCCAGTAAATCCAAATGAGATCAGAAAATGAATTGTAAAAGATGCTGATGGGCTGACAGTTTGGTCCAAGCTGTCTCCCCAAAATGTCACTCATCTTTTGCTAGCTTCTGATGTTCTGTGACAGTCTATACTCCATCCTAGCTAACCTACTGTCGTGGATGGCCAGGAGTATGTATGGTCTGCTATGCTATCTCCAGACTCATCTGTTCTAACATATGGAGGGTTCTTGTATATGTAGGGCTGATGCTTTGATGAACTCTTAGAGCCAGCATAGTTGCATTGTCACCGAAGGATTCTAGGGGTATCCTGATAGGCTGGGGGTATCTCTTCTCTAGTGCTATTGACTTGAGTTTCCCTTATTGTTGTATCTCGGTAGCTAGCACTCCTATTTATCTTTAGTTAATCTCTTAATATCAATTACTGAATAAAAATTCAGTGTTATTTACTTTGAAGATGTAAATTTAGTTCAGTTCTTCCATATCATTCAAAGTTCACATCCAAGAACATTGCTTCTGGCTGAGTCTTTGTCTCAGCTGGGTTCTGAAAGTCACTTGAAGGTTACTCTTTAGTGCTTAAGGAAATGATGCTAATCTGGATTCAAAATACAGCATGGACTCTAAGATTCTTAAAAGTTCATTCTTTTGACCTTTCAAAACTCATAAAATCAGAGTCTTCAGATTAAATTCCTATATTTAAAAATGGGAAATAATAAATGTTAAGGCAAAAAAAAAACCAACTAAAGTTTATTTCTATAGGAACACATGTTGTTTAGTTATATTCAATCATGTCTAATTCTTTGTGATCCCCTTTGATACTGAAACGGTTTGCCAGAGAAAACTGAGACAAATAGGGTTAAGTGACTTAGTCACAAAGCCACCAAGTGTCTGAGAACAGATTTGAACTCAGACTTTTCTGACTCCAAGCCTGGCACCCTTAGCCACTCTCATAAGGCCATATAGCGTTGTGTCTCTTCAGATACTGTCAGCAAAGGAGTCAAACCAAGAAAGTAGCCAGAATGCAAGATTGAGGAAAATGACAGTCTCTGGTCATTTGTACTTTTTGAGAGGCAGCCATGTTTCCAACTACCCAGACAACTGAAAAGGCTTCTCTTAGCCATGTGATTAGCATTCAGTTACAGATTATCATTGCATGTTCAAGTCCCTCCAATATGATTCCATTCTATATTATCATAACACTCCAAGGAAGATGGCTCTCCAATCTCTCCACATGGGAAAACACCATCAGAGGTGACGCCTATCAAAACTGAAGAATAAAGCTCATTGTTGGTATTTAAATGTATTTATTTAGGTATTTAAAAGTAGTCCTGGGGATTAGGGGGAAGTATCTAAGACAAACCTTGACAGATCCCATTTTCATTTACGCTTTTTTCTAGGGAGAAGAAAACATGCTATAAGGCCTGACTTAATGCTCTTTTAGCAATATTGATTCCAACACTGATTCCTTTTCTGAATAAGAATCCTTAGCCCTTGGCTACGTGTACCAAACCTATTCTAGATCCCCAGTCTCACAGATTCATTAGGTTAAGACTAGAAGAGATCTATGAGGTTAATATTTGAAACTAGGATTTCCAACTCCAAATCCTATGCCCTTGCCAAAGGTTCATGTCTCATCTTTGAAACACCTCATTGGTGCCTTAATCCAAATTAATGATAAACAGATAAAGGAAACCACGGAAAGAAAGAAGCCTGGAAAGAATCTTGTGGCATACCATTAGAGATCTCCATCCAAGAAAAACTAAAACTGAGAGGGAAAGCCAGAATATGATAGAATAGGATTGTAATTATGCTGATCTCTTGGGTACTGTAGTAGGGAGGAAAGACTATTGGACTGGATCTCAGAAAAAAAATGTCAAGCACGAGCTCAACCATTAACAAGACATGTAACTTTAGACCAGACTTTCTTTACCTGGGTTCAGCAAACACTAAAGGGTCTGTGAACTGATCTTAATGGGTTCTTTGAACTTTAATGGGAAAAAATTCATCTTTATTTCAAAATAATTGGTTTCCTTTGTAACCTCATATACTTTTATGCATTTATAATATTCTAAGGGACTTAATGATTCCCAAAATAGCAAGACTCTCTGCCCAAGAGCAATCATTTAATTTTTCTAGGTTTAGTGTCATCATTGATTATATGGAGGTAATAAACCTTTTTTTTTCTATCTGACAAGGCTGTTAAGTTAAAATGAAATATTTTTAAAGCATCTTGTATACTATGAAAAACTATGTGAAGGTAAGGAATTGTGTTGTTGCTGTTGCTGTTGTTGTTATAACATATGTAATAATTGTTATATTCTCTTTTCAAGGCAGAAGGTGGATATTGAGATGTCCCTTGGAGTTTACACCTAGTTATTAAGTATTTCTCTAAAGTTGGTATGGTGTGTTCCTGTCTCCTGTGATATAAAAAACAATCAATAAGAATCTTTCAGGGGTTGAGCAAATAGAGACTGATGAAAGCCATTAAATCAATATTTGAGCTTACAAATTGCTGCTTTAGAAGATACATTTACAAGATGAAGTTTGGCCAAATTCCTTTTACAAATTTTTCCAAAACAGAGATTTCACATTATGATTTTAAAACTCTAAAAATCTATTATCCTGTGAATATTATTGTTCTAATGAAAGTAGATGGTGTTTACATAGTTTTAAGGTTTATAAAATGACTTAATAAATTATCTCATTTTATTCTCACAATAAGCCTGTGAAGTCCATATTGTAGTTATTCCCATTTTACAGATGAAAAAACAGGTTCAGATCAATTATTCAATCAACAAGCATTATTAAGTAGTTCTAGGCACTGTATTAGGGCCTGGGGATGCAAATACACAAATAATATTATCTCTCAAACAGCTTACATTTTATTAGTGGGGACATATGCAATAGGTTTTCAGATTAATTCAGGATATATATATATGTATATATATATATATATATACAATGATGGGGGTGACTGTAGTGGAGGGTCTAACAACTGGAAGAATCTGGGAAGAAGATAGCATTTGATCTGAACTTTGAAGGAACTCTATGATTTCATGGTTCACACACGTAGCAGCATCCTTTGTTTCATGAAGAAATGTCCCTTGTCTTTGATTCGTTCTCTTTCTGTCATATTCAGTAGATTGTCCCCTCTACCATCTCCACTCTCTAATCTTCAATTTCTCTAAGTCTACTGGCTCCTTTTCAAATGCCTATACATATGCTCCTTTCTTCCCTAGCCTGAAAAAGCTCTGACTTGATCCTGTCACCATTACTAGCTATAATTTTGTATCTTCTTTCTTAGCTAAACTCCTAAAGAAAGCCATATGGGTGCCTCCACTTCAGTTTCTCTCTCTTTCATCTAAATTTTCTACAATCTGGCTCATTATTTGCCTGAAATTGCTCTCTCCAAAATCACAGTGGTCTCTAAATTGTCCAATCTAATGGTCTTTTCTTAGCTCTTATTCTTTTTACCCTTTCTGAAATCTGGCACTGTTCAGAAACTTTTGCATAGTCTTTCTTTTTAGGTTTTTATGACAATGTTCTCTCCTGTTTCTCCTACCTGTCTGATCACTCCTTATCTGAATCCTTTTCTATTATTTTCTCTTGTTCATACCCATTAACCAAAGTAAATCCAAAGTCTCTGTTCTGGGTTCTCTTCTCTTCTACTTCTATACTACCTTGGGATCTAAGAAGCTCCTTTGGGTTCAGTAATAGTCTATATGCAGGCATTCCGAAATCTATATATCCAATCCTACTCTCCAAATTTAGATAACTTGCAGGCATCTCAAATTCAATATGTCTGAAAAGGAATGATTTTTTTAATAGCCCTAAGCCCTCCCTATTTCCAAATTTCCTGATTACTGTCTAAGGTATTGCCATCTTCCTACTCTACCAGGCTCACAATCTTCATGTCATCTTCTCCTCTACTCACTTCATACATACAATCTGTTGCCAAACATTCTTGTTTCTACCTTTGCAATATTCCTCATATATCCAAGTTCTCATCATCTCACACCTCAAATATATCAATATTTGATATAGTTGGTCTGAAATCCTACTGCCACAAATCTCTTACTACAGTTTATCCTTCACTCAGCTGCCAAAGTGATTTTCCTAAAGTATAGGTCTGACCATGTCATTCCTGTATGTGATAAATTCCATTGGCTTCATGTTATCTCTGGATCAAATATAAAATTCTCCATTTGATATTTCAGGTCCTTACAATCTTGCTCTTTTCTACGTTTCTAGTTTTCTTCCATTTTACTATCCTCCCTATATTTTGTGATCCAGCAATGCCTACCTTCTTGTTATTTCTTACATAACATTCTGCTTCCAAACTCTGTTTCTTTTTTATGATTATTCCCCATCCCTGTAATGCTCTCAATTTTTAGTTTTGCCTACTGGTTCCCCTAGCTTCTTTCAAGGCTGACCTCAGAATCTACTTTATGCAATAAGTTGTTCACATTTGTCTGCCCCATTACAATGTAAGCTCTTTTGGTGCAGGGACTATGTTTTTTTGGTATTCTCAGTATCTAGCACCCATATAGTATAAGTTCTTGATAAATGTTTGTTGACTGAATTCCAGGGAGAGGCTTCTAAGCCATTTAAAATTTCCTGATTAAGTCCAGTCCTCTTTTTATATACCATGCTTCTTTATAATTCTATTTGTAACACCATTATACACAGGTGTCTCCATGTTTCTGGAGGATATGTGACCAGTATCCTCACTATCCTTTCCTCTCTACCTACTGTGTATCTGAAAATGTAAACAGCCACTTCTGCTATAATAATCAGTTCATTTTTTGTGCTAGGGACAATATAATATCCTAAGGTCCACATGATTCCCACTTCTGCTGCTTTATAGCATTTGTATTAAGTGAAAGGAAAAAATCAGGAGTAGAATTACAATTACTGAGACTCTCAAGTTAGGAAAATTCCTACCATTTGCACAGAGATTGTCTCTGCTTTAATTTAAACATATAATTTAAATTATAGAGATATCTCTAGTTATCTCTTAGCTTCTTTTTGGTTGAGATAAAGTTTAGGTTAACAATATTTAGGTAAAGAAGTGAGCAGTGTTTTATACAGTATCTCTTAAGGATTAGGCATTGGGAAGGGAAATTGGAGAAAGAACAGGCTTTTTTCCTGGAACTTCCCTTGGTTTTTGAAAAGGTGGGTACAACCAATGACTTCAGTTTGTCTTCTGCTCTGAGCTCCCTTTAGGGTTAATCAATCTCCGGGATCTTTCTCTGGTGCATTTCAGTTCTATGTTTTTCTTTCTTCTTTTCTCTTTTGCTCTGTGCCATTTTTTTTGTGCAACAAATAGCTCTTTAATTGATGGGTAGACTTGGTGAGGATGCATCTATTCCTAATATTAGTTCTCAACTACCCAGATCTTAAAGAACTTTGGTGTATGACTTAGTTGTGCCTTCCAACTAAAATACCAAATTACTTCTCATTGTCCTAAGTCACTTCTCAAGAGTGAAAGGGGAATATTGTCTCCATGAACTACAAATTCCAAGAAACCAGTGCATGCTCAAACTTTTCTTACATATTATTTTTAGATTTTAAATTTATATGAATTTAGAAATTTGATAGTTTATGATTCTAGGATTTTAGGATGCTAATCATCTAGAATTTGAGGAATCAAGAATTCTAGGATTCAAGGATTCTCTTTGGTAACTGACTTTAACATTTGTGGGCCAGCCAACAAGAGACACATTGAGAAAGTGATTTTTAAGCCCTGGCTACAGAACAGAAAAGGAAAATATGGACTTCATCCCAAACCTCCCAAACATTGAGACAGAGATGATGCATTTGTTTTTTTATCTGCACATTCAAATGGAAAATCCTCTGCTTTTTTTTTGGCCTTGGATCAGATTCTTTTTCTCTGGTCACTTCCTTGATAGCCTTGCCAACCACCTTGCCACTCACATGAGAAATCATGCCCTAGAGCAGGGGTTCTTAACCTCAAGTCTAGGATCTTATTTTAAAAATATTTTGGTAATTATATTTCAATTTCAGTTCATGGCATTTATGGGAACAGCAAAAAAAACCCCAAAAACCCAAAACCTCCCCCCCCCAAACCAAACAACCTCTTCCTTAGAGGAACTTTTTTCCTGTGGTCCCCATCTCCTGATTGTCATTTGGTCTTTTCCTTCTCTTCCCTTTCTTCTTCCCTTCCCTTCTCTTTTGTCTTCCCTTGCTTTGACTTCCCTTGTCTTCCCTTTCCTTGACTTGTTTTCCTTTGTTTCTATATTATATTCCTTCATCAGTTATTCTTGATTTGTGAGAGGTCTCTTGTAAGAAATAAACAAGTTGAATTAAACTAATAGTGATCTAACTTGGAAATCAACTATACATGTTTCCTTGTAGATTGTATCATTCCACTCCATTCACAATCTCTATTAATTTCTAGACCAAAGTATGTTTCCCTGGCTATCATTTTCTTAGAAATATTATCTTGGAGATAATATAAATATAAATTCTTTTGAGACATGCCTTTGCTTTTATATTTGAATCCCTAATTCTTAACAAGGACCTTGGCACTAATGTGTATTTGACAAATGTTTTTTCATCCACTCATCCATCCATCCATCCATTAAGCTTTAGAGCTTAATTCAACCTGTTCATTTTATAGTCCTAGAGTGGAAAGTGACTTATGAATACACAGATAGATATCAGTTTCTCTCAATAATATGAATGGATTGGGGATGATCATGCCTAAATTCCATTCCAGTTCTGAAGTTCTGTGAGTCTGAGAATATGCAAAAGACCTTTAGCTCATCCAACAGTAAGATTTAAGAAAACAACCAACCAACCACTCAAAGAAAAACACGTTTATGCAGACTGGAGGAAATAAAGCAATAAGAGCTCCCAGGCAAGGAGACAAAAAGCCAAACATGCTTAGGGTTTCTATTTGTGACATTTAGCATCCAGACAGACCTGGAGCCTGAGGCTGAATGTACAGTGCAACTCCTCTATGCTGAATGAAACCAATGACTTGGGAAAGTAGCTCGGCAAGGGGAATGCTGGTTTATAAGACCATGACAACATTTGCTCTCTTTCCATTCTTTCCATTGAAGGCATCTTGTGTGTGTGTGTGTGTGTGTGTGTGTGTGTGTGTGTGTGTGTGTAGTGAGACTCAGAGATTTTCCTGAAGGGCATGGAGAGAAAGCCATACCATCCTTGCTTGGTAGGAACCACTCTATGGAAATGTACAAATTAAAATCTGGCAGTTCACTTTCTGGTAAAGTATGTGCGGAATTGGATTGGGAGCTTCCTCCCTACATTGTGCCTCAATTTTATAATCTTTTCTTTGTCACTGGAATACCAAAAGATTCTGATGCTTTTTGGTTTCAAGCAGTGGGTGTGCCAGGCTTCCTACTGGAAATACTGTTGAATTTCTTATCCTTTCTGCCTCCTACTTGGAAAGCATATTTTAAAAAGTAACATCTCTGACACTCACTAACTGTGCAATTCAGTCAATTCCCTTCTCTGATCTTCAGCTTCTTCCTCTTAAAATGACATTAATAATATTCTACCAACCTGACTGTGTAGCTGTAAGTTTTAGAGGTAATTAAAAAAAATCAAAACTGGGATTTCATCTGTGTAGGAATAAACAATGAGAAAATTCTTCCTATCAGTAAAAATTGGCGCTTGTTTTGTAACTTAAAGTAACCCACTATGAATGATGGGTGCTGGTTTAGCACCTGGTTTTTGTGGGGAGATGTTGGGAAATGTACAAACACACTTTTGAATTTAATGCAATGAATTGAATGAATTTAATGCAGACATCATTAATATTTTCTCATTTAGAAATCAATAAAGCAATAAATTGTAGAGATGACCAATTTCTGAGGTATGAATGCTCAAAGTGAGAGTTAGTATTTTGACTTGAGCTCCCAAGAAGGTTAGAGTTGGGTCCAGCATACACCTATCCACCCCTGGCTTAGGCAGAAAGTATATATTAGAGTTCTTTCTGACTCAAAGGCAAGTTTTCTATCTCTGCAACTTCCCAGAGAAGACTTATTTGCCAAATAAGTGACATAGAGTGAACGACCTTTATAGTTATTTCATCCCCTAAATTCTTGTCACTGTTCATTGTGTCTGATACTTTGTGACCTCATTTGGGTTTTCTTGGTAAAGATATTGGAGTGGGGGCAGCTAGGTGGCGCAATGGTTAGAGCACCAGCCCTGAAGTCAGGAAGACCTGAGTTCATATCTGATCTCAGACACTTCCTAGCTGTGTGACCCTGGGCAAGTCACTTAACCCCAATTGCCTCAGCAAAAAGCAAAAAACGAAACAAAAAAAAAAAAACAAAAAAAAAAACCCAAAAAGATATTGGAGTGATTTGTCATTTTTTTCCTCCAGCTCATTTTACTGATGAGGAAACTGAGGCAAATAGGGTTAAGAGATTTGCCCATGGTTACATAGCTGGTAAGTGTTGGTATTTGAACTTGAATCTTCTTGACCCTAGGAATAATAATAACTTACATAATAATGAAAATAAAAACTGAGATTTATGTAGCAACTTAAAATTTGCAAACATGCTTTACACATATTATCTAATTTGAGTCCCATAATATTTCGCAGAGAGAGGTACTCTAATTGTAATCATTTGATTTTATAAATGAGGAAAATGATGCTCTCAAAGGTTACCTGGCTAGTGAATATTAGAGGCAGGTTTTGAATATAGTCTTTCTAATGCTAAGTATTGTAGTCTAACCTATCCATTATGTTTCCTCAAAAATCCTGCTAATGATTATCATTCATAATTATCTACGACTCCTATATGGTTATTCTACAAAAATATCCACATGTGGCTTATGTCTACATTTCCAAAGATATGAGTAATAGAGGTCTCTGGTTCCTGTACCAAAACCCCCCAAAAAACTTTAGGTAAAAAAATGCATATCAACTATAAGATAGCCTTTATTTTAGCGAGGGAAAATGTAGCATAAAAAGGACTATTAGGATTCCATAAAACACATGAAAGCTCTCATAGTTGTTTCCCTTGGAAGTAGCTGAATTTGGGATTATCAGTGGAATTGCATTCTGAAAATCCTATAAATCCTCCACTTTCCCATATGATTCTAGCCAGTTTCTCCCAGACTTCTGTCCTTCTACTAATTCAAATCTCACACCCCATTCCCAGAAGGAAAACAACACTTTGGGAATGCAAAATAGATGACTCCTTTTGCCATTAGACTTATACAGTATTATTTATAGTAATATGAAGGATAGCAAGGATTTAATGTCCTACTTCTTTTCTCCATGTCATGGCTTTAATCCTCCATCATTTGTTGTTATTGTGGTTGTTCATCTTTTGTTTATGAAGAGGACCAATGATATCTTAGACTGGTTATTTGTTTGAGAATTGGATTTAAGTTAGGTAGAGTTACACACTCTTGTCAGCCTCACTCTTCCAAAATTCTAGAAGCCCAGTAGCAAGACAAAAGTCAGAACAATGGGCAAAGGCCTAGGATGCAGTAAAGGCTATGTGGAAGATTCGCCCTGTCCCTCGTTCTATCTTCAGACTCGGGATATCCATATTTTCAGTAACTCCTATTTAAGGATTTTTTTTCTCTGCTTACCTCTGTTTCATTGATGCTTTTTGTTTTTTACATTGAAACAATTTCTGAATGTACCCCCCCCCCAACATTGCCCAAATGGAGCTTCCCTTGTAACTTGCAGAAACCCAAGTTACTTAAGATTCAGAGTTGAATTTCTTTCCAGTGTGAGAAGAGAGAAAGCTAACTGAAGATGCAGATTGGATTTTTACAGCAGAAGTTTTTGAGAATCTTTCAATAGAGGAGAAAGGACACAAGGAGATGAGACATGAAGAGAGGAAAGAGGGAGGTGGCAAGTCTCTCCCCCAACAAAAGGTCCAGCAGCATGACCATGGCAACTAGTGGGAAGTACATTTTCAGTTTTCTTCAAACTCAAGCTTCTGTGAGAGGCCATAAGGTGAATTATAATTCTACAATACATCTCCCTCCCTCCTTCTCTCCTTTCCTCTCTCCTTCTCTCTGTCTCTCTGTCTCTGTCTCTGTCTCTCTCTCTTTGTCTCTCTCTGTCTATCTCTCTCTGTCTCTGTCTCTTTCTCTCTGTCTCTCTTTCTTTGTCTGTCTCTCTCTCTGTTTCTGTCTCTCTCTCATATAAGAGATCATGCAGATGGCTAGAGCACTAAGAAAAAAAAAGCAGAAATGGAGGAATTGATAGCTTTTACTCCTGTTCCCTGTCTTACTTCAGCTAGCTGTGTCTAGGCATGGATTATAAATCATGACCTTTTATTCAGTTAAAGACTGCATTTGCCTTCTCTAATGTCATTTCTCTCAAACACCTGTTATTGACCATGCACTTGTATTTCTTTGTGTTTCTTTATTTAAGTCATGAAGGAGAGCTCTGAGAACCATCCAGGAAAAATAACACTTGCTAGTACAGCTTTGGGATCCCAATTCTCGTTTCATAACAAAAAGCAGAATTACTATAAACTTAGGTCTATTTAAAATCTACCTAATCAGACATAAATTTAACATTGTAATCTCCCAGAGTTATAAAAGAAATGAAAACAACAGCTAAGCAAAGCCAGCCAAACACTGAAACCATTTTACAGAATACCCAGCATTTTACACTCATGACTCCAACTCCCACTTTTCCAGTAAAAGAAGGAAATCTTTTCTCTGGGGATCAAAGTAATCATTATCATTATGCAGAGTTATTTCATTTTATTGTTGTTTTCTTTGACATTATTGTGATAATCATACACTTATTTTCTTGGTTCTTCTTAATTCACTTTGCATCAGTTTGTATGAACCTTTATAAGATTTTCTAAATTCTTCATATTCATCATTTCTTATGGTTTAATAATATTTCTTTTTAGTAAGATACAACAATTTGTTTAACAATTCCCTTACATTATTCTAAGTTCTTTGCTACAACAAACAGGTTTGCTATAAATGTTTTGATATTTATGACTTTTTTTTTTGCTGAGGCGATTGGGCTTAAGTGACTTGCCCAGGGTCACACAGCTAGGAATTAAATGTCTGAGGCAGCATTTGAAGTAAGGTCCTCCTAATTTCAGGGCTAGCACTCTATCCACTGCACCACCTAGCTGCCCTGTTTTGATATTTATGTGACTTTTCTTGAATTCTTATGTCCTTGAAAGGCCATTAATAGGAATCACTGGGCACAAGATATGTATAATTTAGTCACTTTAAAAATATAATTCCAAAATGTTTTCCAGAAGGGTTGGACCAATTGGATATAGCATAAGTTTAAGATATTACTATAAGCTTACATTTCCCCTTGCCCCAACTTCTTTTTATTTTTTTTCTCCCAGAAATTCCGGTCAAGTAATGAATACTTTTTTTGTTGTTGTTGTTGAGGCAATTGAGGTTAAGTGACTTCCCCAGGGTCACACAGCTAGGGAATGTTAAGTGTCTGAGATCAGATTTGAACTCAGGTCCTCCTGACTTCACAGCTAGTGCTCTATCCACTGCGCCACCTAGCTGCCCCAAGTAATAAATAGTTTTGCAAATAGTTTATCTTGGGACACTGGGCTACTGAATTTGTTTGTGATTCTTGCTTATCAGGTCTATTTTACTTATCTTTTTAGCCACTACCAACTACTTTTGATGATTATTGCTTTAATAATATAGTTTGAGGTCTAGAACTGCTACTCTTTCTTCATTTCTACTGCCTTCCCCATTATTTTCAATTAAATCTGATGCTGTTTGTTTCTCCAAATAATTTGTGTTATCAAATAACCACTTATAAATTTGGTTTTTATAGCATTGAAACTGCAATTTATTTGGGTAATCACATCATTTTTATAACACTAATAGCCCATTTATGCTCTATAAACATTAAAGTTAACTTTTATTTTTGTAAACAGTATTTTATTTTATTTTATTTTTTATTTTTTTATTAATACTTTTTATTTGCAAAACATATGTATGGGTAATTCCTAAACATTAACCCTTATAAAGCTTTCTGTTACAAATTTTCCCCCCTTACTCCCCACCCCTCCCCTAGATGGCAGGATATCCACTACATGATAATTATGTTAGAATATTTAAATCTAATATATGTATAGTTATTGCCACACATCATTTTTTTTGTTCAGGAGAAATCATATCTATAAGAGAGAATAATCCGATAAAGGAAATACAATGTAAGCAAACATCAATAGAGAACATGAAAATGTTATGTTGTGGTCCACATTTCACATCCCTCTCTCTGGGTGTATATGGCCTTCTTCACTGCACAATTGTAATTGGTTTGAAGCATTTCATTGTTGAAGAAAGTCATGTTCATTAGAACTGATCCTCATATAGTATTGTTGTTGCCGTGTACAACGATCTCCTGGTTCTGCTCATCTCACTCAGCATCAGTTCATGCAAGTCTCTCCAGGCCTCTCTGAAATCGTCCTGTTGGTTGTTTCTTACAGAGCAATAATATTCCATAACATTCATATACCACAATTTATTCAGCCACTCTCCAACTGATGGGCATCCATTCAGTTTCCAGTTTCTAACCACTACAAAAAGGACTGCCACAAACATTCTTGCACATGTGGGGCCCTTTCCTTCTTTTATGATTTCTTTGGGATATAAGCCCAATAGAAACACTGCTGGGTCAAAGGGTATGCACAGTTTGACAACTTTTTGAGCATAGCTCCAAATTGCTCTCCAGAATGGTTGGATCCGTTCACAGCTCCATCAACAATGCATCAGTGTAAACAGTATTTTATAATTGTATTTCTATGTCTTGAGGATGTACTGGTAGATTATCTCCCATATTATCTTCCTTCTTAAAGTGGCATGCTGCTTAGGAATTTCGCTGCTCTCTCCTAAAAGGCCAGATACCATAACTCTCAAAATTGGATTTACTCTTGGGGCAATGCCTAAGGTTGGGACTGCTAAAGAAACACTTCTTTGACTAGAAGGCAAGATTCTGAGAACACAATGCTTAGGAATTCAAATTCTGCCTACTCCTCCACTAAATGGGAGACTTGAATTTATTTCTTAGCCATGAACTTCAACGAGGCAAGGATGTCTGCTTTTGCCATGTGCTTCTCCAGAAACTCAATCATTGTCCCAGCTGCTGCCTTGTCTTGAGCTGGGAAAGCCCAACCCAGTTTCTGATCAGTTCTGCATAGAACTTGAGGGTTTCTTTAGATCATCTGGTCAAACACATGCAGCTTATTATCATGTTGTTCTGCCTCAAGTTGCCATTAACTACTTCTAGAGGGGTGGAGGAAGATAGGGAGAAATTACCTTTACCACACTCCTCCTCCCCACACTTTCACACAGAATAAAGGTGCAAAAGAAACTATGGAAAAAACACTTAAAAGCAAAAAAAACCCGAAGCAATCTGTTAATTCACTTTTATGGGTCATCCCAGAGAGGACGGGCATCTGACAAGAGCCCTTCTTTTCCAGAATTCCAACTAATCAGTGAATCAGTCAATAAGTATTTATTAAGCTCCTACTCTGTGGCACATTGTTGTTCTTTGTCCTTTGTTCTTGAAGAGGACCATGACATCAGAGAGGCGATAGTGTGACATGCAAGTGAATTGGATTTTAGTGGGTGATACAAAGAAAGGTAAAAAAGTATGTGTCCTAAAGGAAATCACAATCTAATGAGGGAAACAGAAGGCAAATAACAATATACAAGCAATATGTATGTTATATACACATATATACATACATACACATACATAAACATATATATGATAAATTAAAAATGATCAATAGAGAGAAGGCACCAGAATTAAAAGGGATGGGGAAAGGATTAATCATTTTGGGGTCAACCCCAGTCACTGAAAACTAACAAGAAGTAACATTGTCCTCTACTAGGTTAACAATGGATGTTTCCATATTCTATAAGTTAAGAATATTTGATCAAATTGACTGGGGAGTGGAGTGGGTATGAAATGCCCAACCAGTGCACCAGTGCCTGCTACAATTACAATAAATGCTAACATAAATAATTGCTTACTTTGCAGAACTTATATAATATATGCTTCCTTTATAAAAAGATGATCTAATTTTACAGCTGATGAAGAAATGGGAAGAAACAATCATGGGATTTAAACTCATATATCTTGACTTCAAGTCCAAGATTCTATTCATACCGTACCACACTCATGTATGGATTTTTTTAGTGACAGAAAATGAATTGACTTCAGTCAAATGCAAAAGGATTCAAAATAAAATTTTAAAATAAGCCACACCCAAGCTGTTGTTTTAAAGATTAAAAATAATTATGAAATCCAAAGTTATTAACATCTGAAAATAGAAGGATATCATTCCAAGTCATTGTATGTAGGAGAGAGTTTGGCAGTGGTTCCAGTGGTTCCAGAATTAGAGGGCTGAGCAGATAAAAGGTGAGATTCTTCCCTATACCACTGTTTCATGAATGGCCCACTCCATCCATGCTTATTTGTCTCTTGGCAATGCTCTTATCTCTTTCTTTTATGTTCTCTTCCTCATTATAATGAAAGTTCTTTGAAGGTAGGGGCTCTTTTTTTTTTTTTTTTTTTGTATTTCCACTTCAGTGCAGTGATGGATACATTGCAAACACTTATGTTCTCTGTCTGTCTGTCTGTCTCTTTCTTCCTATCTGTGTCTTAGAAAATGTGCTATGTGACCTTGATATTTTAAATTTTCTAAGATGAGAGACAGTGTGCTATATGAATAGATGACTGAAAATTTGTTTATTAGACACATATGTTCAATAAATCAGACTAAAAAAAAAGACTCAAAAGTGAAGATAATTCCTACACTCAAAGAACTAATAATCTGAGGAGGAGATAACATTCAAAGAGGGTAGCTAGGTGGATTATATATGGAATGTGAGAGTGAATGAGGAGTCAGGAATGACACTTAGGTTGGGAGCCTGGGGGACTGGGAACATGGTGGTGCCCCTGACAGTAATAAAGAAGTTAGGAAAAGGGGAGAGTTTTGGGAAAGATAATGAGTTCAATTTTGTCTATGGAATATCCAGCTTGAAGTGTCTCATAAATAGGTCATTAGATATGTGAGACTGGAGGTCAAGAAAGAAGTTAGGTCTGGGTAAACAGAACTAAATATCAAGTAATACAGAGAGGATAATTTAATCCATAGAAGCTGATGATATTACCAAATATCATGGGAGAAGAGGAGTGTCAAAACAGTCGTATAGAAAACTCATGGTTAGTGAAGTTGTATGATCCTCCCCAAAACCTCCATTTAAAAAGGGAATCTAGATCTCTCTTCATTTCTCACTATACTTGGTGATTATTCTTTTTGCTTAGATTTGTATTCTCACATCTCAGGATGGTGTCTGGCACAGAGTAAGTATTTAGACTCGTTTCTTCTTCTTCTTCTTCTTCTTCTTCTTCTTCTTCTTCTTCTTCTT
>JAJPUD010007677.1:43297-54744 GCA_023553655.1 Myrmecobius fasciatus
CTTCTCCTTCTCCTTCTCCTTCTCCTTCTCCTTCTCCTTCTCCTTCTTCTCCTTCTTCTCCTTCTCTTTCTTCTTCTTCTTCCTAAGGCAATTGGGGTTAAGTGACTTGCCCGGGGTTACACAGCTAGGAAGTGTTAAGTATTTGAGATCAGATTTGAACTCAGGGTTGGTGCTTTATCCACTGCGCTACCTAGCTGCCCCTCAGAGTAAGTATTTAATAAATGTTATCAGCCAATGGACTGGGCCTGACCTAGTGTTCTAGGGAGTTCCCTAAATCTATAATTTACAGAAATGATGATCTTATTGATGAGAAAAGGAATTCCTGAATGAGAACTCTCTACATTAATAAAATTACAGGTCTAGTAAAAGAATGAAAAATACCTTTATTTTTCTTAAGATCTTTTAAACATTTCTTTTATATCATGAAAGTCCATCAACAGTCACACACATTTAGCCAATTTTTATTAAAGCTTTTTATTTGCAAAACATATGCATGGGTAATTTTTCAACATTGACCCTTGCAAAGCCTTCTGTTCCAAATTTTTCTCTCCTTCCCCCCACCCCTCCCCTAGATGGCAGGTGGTCTAATACATGTTAATTATGCTAAGATATATAACAAATCAAATATATGTATACATATTTATACAGTTATCTTGCTGTTCAAGATCTACAAGAAAAAAAAAACCTGAGAAGGAAAACAAAATGCAAGCAAACATCAACAGAAAGCATGAAAATGCTACGTTGTGGTCCAGACTCAGATCCCCCAGGCCTTTCCCTGAGTGTATATATTTTCTTTTTTTCTTTTTTTGCTTTTTGCTAAGGCAATTGGGGTTAAGTGACTTGCCCAGGATCACACAGCTAGGACGTGTTAAATGTCTGAGACCAGATTTGAACTCACGTCCTCCTGACTTCAGGGCTGGTGCTCTAACCACTGAGCCACCTTGCTGCCCCGTATATAGTTTTCTTCATCACTGAACAATAGGAACTGGTTTGAATCACATCATTGCTGAAGAGAGCCATGTCCATCAGAATTGATCATCGTATAGTCTTGTTGCCGTGTATATTGATCTCCTGGTTCTGCTCATTTCACTCAGCATCAGTTCATGCGAGTCTCTCCAGGCCTCTCTGAAATCATCCTGCTGGTTGTTTCTTACAGAACAATAATATTCCATAACATTCATATACCATAATTTATTCAGCCACTCTCCAATTGATAGGCATCCATTCAGTTTCCAGTTTCTTGCCACTACAAAAAGGGCTGCCAGAAACATTCTTGCACATGTGGGTCCCTTTCCTTCCTTTAAGATCTCTTTGGGATACAGAGTCAGTAGAAACACTGCTGGGTCAAAGGGTATGCACAGTTTGATAACTTTTTGAGCATAGTCCCAAATTGCTCTCCAGAATGGTTGGATCCATTCATGGTTCTACCAACAATACATTTAGCCATTGTTTGAAACTTTTCTGTAGATTAAACTTTTAAAAGAAAGATATTGAACAATAGAAGGGCTGAATAATTGGAGTAAGGTTATCAATCTGATTCTATTGGATTTCATCACCACAATAATGACTTGTTTAATACACACAGTTTGACATATATATATATTCATTTATACAATGTATACATATCCATGTTAATCATCATATATAGTAATGTAGTTTATTAAATATATATTACACCCACACCATATATCATATATATATGTACACACAGATAAATATATATATATATATACATATATGTATGTGTGAATGTATATCTTACATAACTATTTTTTTTAATTTTTATTTTATTTGCATAACATATGTGTGGGTAATTCTTCAACAATAACCCTTACATAGCTTTCCGTTACAAATTTTTCCCCCCAACTCCCCACCCCTCCCCTAGATGGCAGGATATCCACTACATGTTAATTATGTTAAAATATTGGCAAATCGAATATATGTATACATATTTCCAAACTTATCATTGGTGTGCAAGAAAAATCTTATCTACACAAACGATATATCAGATAAAGGAAACACAATGTAAGCAAACATCAATCAAGGAGTATGAGAATGTTATGTTGTGGTCCACATTTCGCATCCCTCTCTCTGGGTGTATATGGCTTTCTTCAGTGAACAATTGGAGGTGGTTTGAAACATTTCATTGTTGAAGAGAGCCATGTCCATCAGAATTGATCGTCATATAGTACTGTTGTTGCCGTGTATAATGATCTCCTGGTTCTGCTCATTTCACTCAGCATCAGTTCATGTAAGTCTCTCCAGGCCTCTCTGAAATCATCTTGCTGGTCATTTCTTACAGAACAATAATATTCCATAATATTCATATACCATAATTTATTCAGCCATTCTCCAATTGAAGGGCATCTATTCAATTTCCAGTTTCTAGCCACTACAAAAAGGGCTGCCACAAACATTCTTGCACATGTGGGGCCTTTTCCTTCCTTTATGATTTCTTTGGGATATAAGCCCAATAGAAATGCTGCTGGGTCAAAGGGTATGCACAGTTTGATAACTTTTTGAGCATAGCTCCAAATTGTTCTCCAGAATGGCTGGATCCGTTCACAGCTCCACCAACAATGCATCAGTGTCCCAGCCCTCCCACAACCCCTCCAACATTCATCATTAACTTTTCCTGTCATTTTAGCCAATCTGACAGGTGTGAAGTGGTATCTCAGGGTTGTCTTGATTTGCATTTCTCTGATCAATAGTGATTTGGAGCACCTTTTCATATGACTAGAAATAGTTTTAATTTCATCCTCTGAAAATTGTCTGTTCATATCCTTTGACTATTGATTGGAGAATGGCTTGAATTTTTATAAATATGAGACAATTCTCTATATATTTTAGAGATGAGACCTTTATCAGAACCCTTAAATGTAAAGATTATTTCCCAATTTATTGCTTCCCTCCTAATCTTGTCTATCTTACATAACTATTAATAATACATAACAATCTCTATTAAAAAAGCCTTAATATGTGAAAGTTGTTCTTTATTTCAGGGTGGTAAGAGAGAATTCATGGGTCTCTATAGGGTAATTTAATTTTTTGGTCTTTGAAAAGAGTACCTCTTCATGATGATGGCTACTATCAACTATGAACTCAACACCTACTATCAATACCAATTAATATCCTCCATCAATATAAAAAAGGCAGGAGATACTGCCTTTGAAGAGAGAAGAAGCTCTACTACTGTTTATCACACAGTTCATGAATGGAGAAAAAAAGGTCATGCTACAGAATTTTTATTGGATGTCTCTTCCACCCATAGGCTTGTTTATTGCCTTTGCTATCATTGGGAGGATCATGCACTGTCATAATATGACTTAGGGAGGTAGTGGCTGCCATTTCTGGAAAGAATAGAAAGCGTTGCTCCCACTGATAGCTATGAGCCTGGCTTCTCACTGGGATCATGGTAGAATGGAATTGTAAAGTCAAATGAACAATCATTGCCTAGAATATGAAGTCTTCATTTGCATAGAATCCTCCAGGCTACCATTATCATCAGCTTACAAAGTTGGGGGGATGTCACAGACTTAGAGACAGAATACTGGTTCTGACATCAGGAAGACCTGAATTCAAATCTGGCCTGAGACACTTACTGATTATGGGATCCTGGGCAAGTTACTTAATAGCTGCCTGCTTCACTTTTTAAAAAATCTGTTAAATGGGGATAAAAATAGCATACTATTATCTTACAACAGCAAGCGGCTGTTGTGAGGATCAAATGAGATAATATCTGTGAAGTGCTTAGCATAGTGATTGGCACATGGTAGGTGCTATGTGGGTGCTCATTCTTTTACTCCTAGTCCATTTCTGAGCTGACCCTAAATCCCCTTTACCACACTCTCAACTAATGTCTATTCAATCATAATTAGCAGACTTCTAATGAGGGGAAATCACTAACTTGTGGGGCACTCAAATCTATTTTCAGACTGCTCTAATTCACAAAATCACAGGTTGAGAATTGGAAGGTACCCCAGAGACCAGTTGTTTGAAGCTTTTCTTTATGTTGAACCAAAAATGTCTTCAATTCCATCCATTGTTCCTGACTCTGTCCTCTGGGTATCAGCAGAACAAATGTAATCTTTCTTCCAGAGATAACATATGTATGTATGGTGCTTTGTAGATCTTAAAATGTGATATAAATGCAGGCTATTAATAATAATGATAATGCCAATAATAATGACAATATAATAGCTAGCATTTATATATCATTTTAAACTTTGCAAAGCATTTTACATATGTTGCCTCATTTGATGTTCAACAATTCTGGGAGGTAAGTACAATTATTATCCTTGTTTTACAGATGAGGAAACTAAGACAGATAGAGGTTCAATGAATTGTCCAAGGTCATTAGAGGTGATGATGATGATGATGATGATGAAGATGCTATATGACAGACTTTCAGATACATGAAGATAATTATTTTGTCTCCCCTAAGTCTTTTATTTTTTATAGGGTTATAGGAAGGGACCTTAAAGATTATCTCTTGCAATCCACATATTGTTTTGCAGATGGGGGAACCAAGACCCAGAATAGCTATGCCAACTGATCAATCAATAAATATTAATTAAGCACCTACTCTAGATGCTAGGCACTGTGGATACAGAAGATGGTAAAGGGCAGCTAGATGGCACAATGGATAGAGTACCAATCCTGGAGTTAGGAGGAGCTGTTTAAATGCAGCCTCAGATGCTTAAAACTTTCTAGCTGTGTGACCTTGGGCAAGTCACTTAACCCCAATTGCCTTGAAGAAGAAGAAGGAAGAAGGAAAAAGAAGGTAAAGAAGCAGCAACAGCAGCAGCAGCAGATCATATACACACAAGACAGTTCTTACCTTTAAAGAGCTTATAGTATAATGTAGGGAAGCAACAAATAACCAAATACAAAGTAATTTATATATAGGATAGGAAATAGGAAAATAATTAACAGAGGGAAGGCATTAGAATTAGGAGGGGTTGGGAAAGGTTTTTTTTTAAAGATGGGATTTTAATTGGGATTTAAAGGAAATCAGGGAAGTTGGAAGGTAAAAATGAGGAGGGAGAAAATTTTAGGCACAGGGTCAACCAGAAAAAATACCTAGAGCTGAGATTTGGAATATCTCATTTGAGTAACAACCAGGAGACTAGTGTCATTGGATTAAAAACACATTTTGGGGAGTAGGGTATAAGAAACCTGGAAAGGTATGAGAGGGTTAGTTTATGAAGGGCTTTGAATATCAACTAGAGCATTTTGTATTTGATTCTGGAGAAGTGATGACAGGACATCTCCCTGAAGGGAGACATGAGAATGTATGTAAGTAGTAGGGAATGAGTCAATAGGCAGAGAGAGATTAAAATAAGTGATACAATGAGGATTACACAGAGGGCAGTTTGTTGGAGAAGATGGGATGGAATAGGATCTCTTGAATAGGTAGAGGGGTCGCTCTTGGAAAGAAGAAAGGTCACTTTATCTTGTCAGACAGGGCTGAAGAAGGAGAAAGCGACAGAATGTATCTGAATGATAGGAGATGATCAAGAAGTGAATGGTCTTACTTTTTTCTATAAAATATGATTCAATTCAATAAACATTTATCAAGTGCCTATTATGTGCAAGGTAATTTGTGAGGTGCTGTGGATGCAAACAAGAAAAAGAAAGTTTCACCTCAAGGAGCTTACAGTACAATACAGTACAGGCAGAGTTGTAGATGGAGTGAATTGGAGAGTCCAAAGCCTACCTTTTATAAAGGAAAACTTTTTAGTACTGCAGCCTCTAGCTTTCTAAACAGAGATAAAAAGAGATTGGGTGGAGTGGAACAGGAAGGAATTGAGTTAGCAGCATAGAGATGAGTTCTGGAGTGATCAACTTATTCTGGGAGAAGTATTTTTTTTACCTGGAGTTGAAAGTAAGCAGAGGAAAGTGGAGGAAAGCTTCTTAGCTGAGAGGTGGAGGGAGAGGGAGCCATGGGAAAAAGGAGGAGAGTTGAAAAAGTTTGGAAGAGCCACTGAGGAGAAAAGGATAGTGAATTGATAAAGAAGGAATAGTAGTGTTGCTTAGCAACAATGGAAACCCAATTAAAGTTACATAACAAATTTGTATTCCATTCCGTCAGGACAATTGCATTATTTTTTTCTACTTTATTTCAGCTGTAGATATGTAGGAATGAAGGTAGTGAATGGTGGGAATGTTCCAAGATTAAGGTTTGGCAAAATAGAGTTGGTAAGATATGATAAGGGTCTAGGCATTCAAGAGAAGAAGGCAGTGTAGAGTTGAATTGGTTCTCTAAGAAGCCAAAATTGAGGAAAAAGAAGAGAATTGTTAGTACAGAGGAGAAAGCTTAGGAGAGAATTGAGGGTCAAGGGATTGGAGGCCATGGTGCAAATAAAAACTAGTCTTCTGTAAGGATAAGCAGAAAGAGAGATGAAAAAGCAATACATTATGATTAGAAAAATAAATTTCTGAATTCTTAAACATGGAAGTGGTACACTCTTAAATGATGGCAAGAGCAAAGTTATGACCACTTTTAGTTGAGGAGGATGTAGGTCATGAGAAGTGAGAAGATTGAGAAGCTCACTAGTTAAGGGATTTGAAAAAGTGTATATTGAAGTTTCCTAGTATGGGGATAGGAATTGAAGAAGAGAGAAAAATTTTGAGCCATGTAATCAACTCACTGAGGAAGGAAGGGGAGTTGACCTTGGGTGGGAGTGATGATCTATAGACAACAATGACTAATATTTTTATTTTGTGGTAGATACGAATAGCATGGACTTTAGAGGAAGACACATTGCTAAGTAATGGATAAGGAGAGAATTAAGAAGTAGCAATGGGGAGCACAGAATATTCCAACTCCTTCAAGTTGACTACTGAACCGAGGAGAATGAGTGAAGGTATAGCCAGTATTGGAAAGGGTGGTCAGGGATGCTGTGTCATTTGGGGAGGGGTGAGTCAAGTTTCTGTAATGGAAGGAGTAAGAAAAGAAAAGGTCAAGAATAAAGAGAAGCTTGTTACCTATGGAACAGATATGACACAGTGGAAGGAGTAGGTCATATTTGGTTAAAACTTTGGGATGGGTGGGTTGAAGATGAATGGGAGAAAAGAATCAAATGATGGCAGGGTAGGAATGGGGAAGGCTTTGGAAGAGAATATATAGGGGTTCAGAATCACTGACATATGAAGGACATGAGCAGATATGAGAATGTTCTTCATTGAGTGGAACATATCACTCTTCACACGGAGATTGGACATTGGATTGGAGACCAGGAAGCATGAGATAGGAGGGACACTGTCTCATGCCAGATGGGAGGCTCACTACACTTCTTCCCTCTGAAGGCTGGAGATTAGGCTGGAGAAGAGCACAGTAGGAGTTAAAAATGCAAATCAGGAGAAGAAATCCTGTTCTACACCAAAATTTTTCTCTTCCTCTCTCTTCAAAGGGCAAGAGCAGCAGAAGATAGAAGGCCTTAAATGAAGGTATAGTTGATCCTCTTTGTAGGGAAGGTTCTCCACAAACTATCTTGGAGATTGGACTGGCAGCAGAAGGTAGAAGTTGTCTAGTACTAGCAGAAGGCAGCTAGGTGATAGGTGGACAGAGTGCTGAGCCTGGAGGCAGGAAGACTCATCTTCCTGAATTCAAATCCAGCCTCAGACACTTACTGGCTATGTGACCATGGGCAAGTCACTTAACTCTGTTCCAGTTTCCTCTTCTGTGAAATGAGCTAGAGAAGGAAATGTTAAACCACTTCAGTATCTCTGCCAAAAAAAGCCAAGTGGGGTTACAAAGTGTAGGACACGACTGAACAAGAAGTGCTAGCTTAGATAGAAATCATTGATTTGGAGAAAAAGAAACCCTTTGGAACATATGGAAGGTGCATGGCCTGGGCCTGGATGTCTCCTTAAAGAACATGCTAAGCCTAGAAGGAGATGGAAGCAACAAAATATACAGTCACAGAAGTTTTTGGCCCCTTCTGTCACTTGTCCAGTCACATAGGTGGTAAGTAGAAGATATGGGATTTGATCTTAGATTGCTGTTATTCAGTTATTATATTCATGTCCAACTCTTCATGACTTCATTTGGAGTTTTCTTAGCAAAGATATGATTTGCCATTTCCTTCTCCAACTCATTTTACAGATGAGGAAACTGAGATAAACAGGGCTAAGTAATTTGCAAAGGATTACTTAACCAGTAAGTATCTGAGTACAGATTTGAATTCAGGAAGATGAGTCTTCCTGATTCCAAGCCTAGCAACTTATTCACTGCAACACCTAATCTTAGATTCTCCGACTTCAAATCCAGTATACTTTCTGCTGTACTATGCCCTTGATCTTCAAATGATTCTCTTATGAAGTAAAAGGTTCACTCTATACTTGCTTCCCCAAGAAACCACATATTTTTTTTCCCACAAAACAACTGTCTAACCACATCTCCCCCATCCTTTACTCAAGCAGTTAATTTGAAAGAAAAACAAAACCCATTTATCCTTACTAAATTTCACTTTATTAGATCTATTTCATTATTTAAATGTGCTGAGATCTTTTTTTGGGTCCCAACTGTCTTATCTGTATTAATAATTTCTCTTGGTTCTGCATGTTCTACAAATTTGATAAGAACAATTTTGATGATTTTAGTTAAGTATAATAAAAATGTTAACCTACCTAGGACCATGGAAAGATTTCTAGGATACTCCTTTAAAGACTTCCTTCCAAGTTAACATTGGCTCATTAATGACTACTTGTCCAGTTGTTCAGACTTCCTAAATGTATTTAAGTACATTAAATCTGAACCAGCTCACATCTCATAAGAGGTTTTGTTGGATACTTTGCTAAAATTGCAAATAAATGTCTGTAACATTCCTCTGTTTTGCCAGTCTAGTAATTCCATCAGAAATTAGTTCTTTTGATTTGACTTGTGTTATCTTAAATGACTTGCCTAGGATCCCACAGGTAGTAAGTGTCTGAGACTGAATATGAACTCATATGTTCCTAACTCCAAGGATATTATTCTATTCACTGCACCACCTAACTGTCCCCTTCTATCACTTTTTAAGTTTGCTATCCTTCAAAATATTGTGTTGCCAGCTTTCCTGGTATCTTTATACCCAGGTCACAGTATATTTTTCCTTTCTCTTCCTCCCATTTCAAAAATTGAATAATTTGGTGCAGTTTGGGGAACCTTTTTTCTTCCAAGGCCCATTTAGATATTTATAACATCATTTGCAGGCCATACAAAATTATCAACTTATAGAACTCAAGCAGTGGGAGGTTGTTGTACCTAGCTTTCAGCTCATCACTGCCTGCAGTTGCCTTAACAAATGATTTTGCTGGCCTTGTAGGCCTGGTGGGCTGGACGTTCCCCACTCCAGCTAGACAAAGAGATATTTAATGGAGACGATTAGAATATGCAAAAAGAAGCAGTGTAGCATAGTGGAGAAAGGACCTGCTTGGAGTCAGAAATGGTTGGATTCAAGTCCTGCCTCTAATGCATATTGGCCATGTGATCAAGGACCGGTCACTTAACCTCTGGATGTCAGGCAACTTTAAATTACGGAGAAATTACAGAATTTTATTAGTGGAATGAATTTTTCTCCCTTGGAGTTCTCTATATCACTAAAATCACAAATCTAGAACCCTCCTTCGCCTCCCCCAACAAAGAGCTCACTTACATATATATATATATGTCATATATATGATAAGGGAATTCTAATTTCAGTTTTTTTTTTTGCATTTGACTTCGCTAGAATAAAAGTAGAATCCTTACTGATTCTAAACATATAAAACTCATTTTTTCCCTGTAAAGATTACAATCAATTATGGTTGATATCATTCCTAAATTCAGACTCAAACCCAAGAGCACATGAAGTATGGAGACAAGGAGAGTATGGAGACAAAAGAGAAGAAATGATCTTTTGATTTCTCTTCTCTCGGGACATCTGAATTCAAATATGACCTCAAAAACTTGCTAGTTATAAACCTTTGGCAAGGGATTTAACAGAAATTTACCTAAGTTTCCTCATATGTAAAATGAAGATAATAATAGCACTTACCTCCCAGGATTGTTGTAAGAATCAAATGAGTTCATATTTGTAAAGCACTTAGCACAGTACTTGGAACATAGTAGGTACTATGTAAATACTAGTGACTGTTGTTATTGTTGTTTTCTGGCTACAGAGAAATCTTTCAAAGCTTCCTACTTCCCCATCCTTTGAACCTGAAGTTCAGGGCTGAAAACAGTGTCATAAAGAAATTATGTGACTCAGAAGAATGAACATATCTCAATATCACCGATTAGAAACAAAACAAAACTGGACACAGACAGAAGGCACTAAGAATAAAGACAATCGGATAGGCTTCTTGCAGAAGTTAGGATTTTAGGTAAGACTCAAGGGAACCAGGGAAACTATAAAGATAAAGAAATTATTTTAGACATGGGAGGGGGCAACCAGTGATTGTCTTTCTTGATGGTTCCCAGTAATTTTGCTGTTCAGGTACTGAGACCCCAAAGAAGTACAATCATGATCTCTCCAGGTTCCCAGTCATTTACCTTCCCTTTGCCATCATGGGATCCAGGTATTCTAAATCAAAGAATGTCTTAAAGAAAAAAGCCAACTCTGAAAATTGCAACGTGTTGTCTGTCTCATGTCATAAAACATCTTGCCCCCAGATCATATCTAGACAGAGCAGCTTCCACTCTTCATTCTCTGTCTTAAGAAGAATTAGGGCTGTCTTGTTTCTGGTGGTATATATAATAAATTCCATTTTTATCTGTCTCTCCTTCTGTGGAAACTTCTTGGATTCCAAGAGCTCCAGAGAGATTTTTAAAAAGGAATGCAGAAGTAACTGATAAATTACTAAGGAAAATGAGGGTTGAGGATATCTCAAATACCTATTATTGATGAAATCCATAGTGATAACTGATAGCCTTTATAGACATTCACTAATCATCATTTCAATGAAATATTCTAGGATTTTACCAGGTATCAAAATTAAATTCTCTGCATTAGTTTGCAGAATCCATCATTTTTTTTCTTTTTGAAAATTATAATATTTTCCCTTTTCCATGGTCCCTTTCCAGGTCTCCATTAATTTTAGAGATCACTGACAGTATTTCAGCAATCACAACTTCTCCTTTGTTTGTTTTTAGTATTCTGGGATGTAGTTTGTTGGGGCAAGATGAATCAAACTTATTGAGCCTAAGTAGGTAATTTATTGACATCCTTTTTAAAATTAATCTTCAGTATCAGACTGATATTAACTATTTTCATTCATTCTTCTTGGCAGGAGAAAACAAAATATGAGCTGAACAGTGTAGACCTCACAATTAAGTCAGGTTTAGTGGATACAAGGCTAAAGTTTTAGTCAGAAAAACATGAGTTTAGATGTCAAAGTCAAGCCTCAAATACTTATAAGTTGTGAGTTTTGCGGCAATCTTTTTGCATAAGGAGTCCCTCCCAGGAGGATGTACAGTTCTT
>JAJPUD010007677.1:60907-103218 GCA_023553655.1 Myrmecobius fasciatus
TCTTTCTTTCTTTCTTTCTTTCTTTCTTTCTTTCTTTCTTTCTTTCTTTCTTTCTTTCTTTCTTTCTTTCTTTTTCTTTCTTCATTCCTTCCTTCCTTCCTTCCTTCCTTCCTTCCTTCCTTCCTTGACTGGACTTTTGGCATAATCATTATGTTTCAAATATCAGAATGCCTGATAAGTAATGGAGGAAGCCTTTCTTCTTCCCATCTCTGGAAATCTATCTGGTTTGTATGGTCAATCATAATCCAAGCTCAGAGCCTTGCCTTCACAGATGGTGGGAGGAAGAACTAGGAGATATACAATAGTATTGCTAAACAACAGTGGATCTCTTTCTATGGCATTTATAGTGATTATAGCTTCTTGGCCTTCAAGGTATAGAGAACTGGAGAACATGATAATAAGAAAAGGCCCCTATTACTCCCAATTTCTTTTGAGCATCAGTGCTATCAATGAAATAAGGATGGAATTCAAGGTTGAGAGATCAAATGCCAAAGTTGGAAATAAAAGACAGAGAATATGGGAGAAGGTATTGGACTTAAGGAGAGCCAGGTAAGCAATTAGGAAACAAAAATCTCTATCTCATGCTAAAGAAAAGAGGACTTTGAAATTTGCATATGGACAAAGCTTCTTAGATCCTTCTTGCTAGAACAGTAGGCCACGATTACAAGATGAAACTTCAACAGGTCATCCTAATTAGAATTGGAAAGAGAAGAAAAACTAAGAGTAAAAATTTGAAAATACAAAGAGAGAAGGAAACACAAGGATTACCTAAATAGACTACTGTGGATACATGTTCAAAGAATGTACTGACTAGATTAGATTTTAAAAAGTTATGAAAGGAAAATGGATACAAAAGCAATTGACAGGGTGAATTTTAAAAGCATGACACTACATTGTAGGAATCAGTGTTAGGGGTGCGGAGCTTAGAGTAAACATATTGGTAATAAAAACTAAATTAAGAATAGCAGTAAGATAGCATTCATGAGCACTCACACATGCATGCATGTTTGAGTGTGCATTCATTATTGCTTTAAATTTATTTTAATAAAGTTAATAAAATTTTGTCTAATATAATTGAGAACTTTAGGGTTCTCAAGACAGAGATGGCATTTACATCATTGTCCATTGGAAATCTTTAAGTCGAGTTAGATGACCACTTCTCACTTGCGTCATGGAAGAAATTCTTGCTCATTACAATGGAAGCCTGACTAATCTTGTGAGTATGTACTATGTTCTGTGCCTGATGCTTACCTATATGAATGCTTTAGGATCCTGCTTCTGGAAGTGTGTGATAATTTTCAATAAATGAATCCTATTTCCAATTCAGAGCATACCTGGATATTCTGTGATTGTTTCCTTCCTGATTACTGGAGGTGCCTTTTAATTGGTGAGCCAGAATTGGGAGGGCATATAAAAAGCCCCAGAAGTGGAATTGTAAACTTATCCAACCATTGTGGAGAGCAAAGAGTTATTAAATTGGTTATACTCTTTGATCCAACAGTACTTTGTGAACAGACATAGAAAACAACATATGGACAAACAACAAATAGATATAGGCCAATTTAAACAAATGATTAGGGGAAAAAGGAAAAGAACCTATGTATTCTAAAATGTTTATAAGAGTTCTCTTTGTATTGACAAAGAGCTAGAAAATGCGGCATATCCATATTGGAGAATGGCTGAACAAACTGTGGTATATGATTGTGATGGAATACTACTATGCTATAAGAAATGATGAACTCAATGATTTAAAAAAATGGAAATACCTGAATGAAATAATAAAAAGCAAATTGAGCAGAACCAAAAGAACATTGTATACAGTAATAGCAATACTATTTTAATAACAACTTTTAGTGAATTGATCATTTTGACATTATAAGTACCCAAATTAATTATAAAGGACATATGAAAAAAGATGCTGCCTTTAGAGAAAAAATTGATAAATAGAAATATTTATGAAATAATTTTCCATATACATCTATTTGTGTTTAATGGTAGCCATCTCTGAAGAGGGAGAGAAAAAAAGAAATTTATGTGATAGCTTTATTATACATTTAAAAGGAATATTAAGTAGTACATAATGAATTTGCAGTTTCATGTGTAATCATATATATATTACTACTCCATGTTATGAAAATGCTTCTTTTACTCCATAAATTCAAAATAAATAAAAAATATTTCTTTCTCCTGATATCAATCAAGGCAAAAAATGTTATAAGTTTTTATGTGGGGAGATACTCTTAGGGCTCCACCTAGGACACCCTGTTGCTTTGAACACAAAGTACTGTTGATTTTTGTTTTGTGTTTCATTTTCCCTTTTTACTTCTAGGTGAAAGAGTGTAGAAGGTAGAAACTAGGGACAACTTTGTGGGTTTTGAAAAGTAAAAAAGATCTATGAGAAGTATAGCTCAGAGAGGAGTGCAACCCAAGGAATGCCCTATAGGACCCAATCCAGCAATGGATTGTCCAACATCCAAGATATCATGTCTTACACACAATAGAGAAACTCTTCTAGTGACTATTCTATGCCTAAAAGTTGGATTAATATCTAGTGGCAATCTCTTTAGTTTTGAACCCAATCTTCCCAGGTGCTGATCTGTAGAGGAAAGAATATGTCCTAGTTTGAGGGATGTTTTTTGTACTTTGGGTCTTTTCAGTAAATGTTCCTGTGTTAAAGACAATTGATATTAATTTCTAATTAAGGATATTGAGGTTATATCAACTGGTAATATTATACTGGAGCAATAAAAACTGGCCATTAATATTGGGAAAAACAGACCAGAATGGGAACTTGAGCTAATAGTATAAGAGTATCTTGGCAAGAGTAGGGGTTTGATTCTTGAAGCCTGGGAAGGAGATGAAACCAGTTGCAGTCTGGGGATCAAAATTACTAGAGTCCATGTGGGTTGATGGAATAAAATCCAAAGTTTTGCTACACTCAAAATATGAATTGCACAAAGTGGTCACAAAGGATCTCTTTCAACTTTGAAAATTTGTTATTTCAAATGGTAGTAAAAACCCAAGACAGAAACACAAAGTATCTTTCACTTTCTTTCCTGTTTCCTTCAGTTCAGGAATTGTTTTGGGGAAAAGTCTGTTTTCCCCAAGCAGGTTGAGCCCCAGATGAAATGCAAGACAAATCATAAGCCAACTGTGGGATGAGAGGAAGGAAATTGGAGGAGAAGGTATCTTCTTATTGAGATCCTCCTAGATTCTCCCAAAACTTTTGTTCAAAGTTATTCCCTTGGTATTCACTCCTTTCCTCATTTCTCTTTGCACATCTTCCTCTGCTGTCAAGTTTCAGGACAGATGTCAGCTCCTCTGTAAAGTCTTCTTTTATCTCTCACTTTTCAATTTATTTTGTATTATATATCACAAACATGTTTTATTCTTTCTCCTTCCCACTCCAGTAGAATGTAAGTTTTTTGTTTTCAGAATTGAATTGTTGAATGACTCTCCTCTCCCTCCCTACTGAACCTTACAACTCTTATTCCTTTTCATTCTTCTCCACAAGCTTCCTCTTTACATCATTAACACTCCTTTCTGCCTCAAACTCATTTTGTCCTTCAATGTTACCATAAGCACCTTCCTCATTACATGAACTGAAGCAAAGTAAAGTAACCAGAATCAGTAGAACACTGTACACAATAATAGCAACATTGTATAATGAAGAATTGTGAATGAAAGCTATTCTCAGTGATACAATGATACAAATATTATTCTATAAGAAAGGAGCAGCAGGATGATTTCAGAGAGGCCTGGAGATACTTACATGAACTGATGCTAAGTGAAATGAGCAGAACCAAGAGATCATTATACACAGCAACAAACCTATAAGATGATCAATTCTGATGGACTTGGCTCTTTTCAACAATGAGGTGATTCAGGTCAGTTTCAATAGTCTTGTAATGAAGAGAGTCATTTACATCCAGAGTATTTTCACTTGTTGTTTGCTTGCATTTTTTTCTCATTTTTTTTCTTTTTGATCTGATTTTTCTTGTACATCATGACAATTGTGGAAATATATAGAGAAGATTTACATATGCTTAACATATATTTAATTACTTGCTGTCTAGGGAAGAGGTTGGGGGAAGGGAGAAAGGAAAAAATTTGGAACACAAAGTTTCGCAAGGATGAATGTTGAAAATTATCTATGCATATGTTTTGAAAATAAAAAGCTTTAAAAATGCAGTAATCCAAGATGATCCCAAAGAACTAATGATGAAGCATATTATCTGCCTCCAGAGAAAGATATTGTATAAATTCATAATGAAGTATGCTATTTTTCATTTTTTTTATTCAAGTCTTCTTGTACAAAACAACTACTATGGAAATGTTTTACATGATAGTACATGCATAATCTATATCTGTTTATTGTCTTAGGGAGGAGGAAGGGGATATATTGATGGATAGAATTTGGAACTTAAAACTTAAAAAACCCCAAATATTAAAAATGGTTTTAGCTTGTAATTGAAGAAATACATACATATGTATGTATGCATACATACATATATACACATGTACATAAATATACACACATATATATGGGCATAAGTTCCTTCCTCTACTTTTTTCATTCCAATAAGCTCCCACCACCTTCTCTGCCCCTTATAAGTTCTTTCGTCTTTCCCATCAATCCCCATAAGCTCCTAGTATTCTTTGTTCTCTTCCACAAGCCTGGTTCTTCCCTCTCTGCTTATTCCCTCATATACATACTTATGCTCTTACTCCAAGACCCCTATTTCTGCCAGCTCAGTGACCCTGGAGTTGCTGCAACTCATAATGGAGCTTGCCTGGCAGCTGCACCAAGAGACTTCTTCACTCAGACTGCTCTGTGCCCTGTTCCTTTGAACATCTGTAAGAAAAAAAGCTTCCCAAACTTTGTTGCTCACAGCATCCAACTGCTAATTGGGCAGAATAAGTCGTTAAAGATAGTTTACCCTGTTAATTATGCTGGCTGCTTATCAAACCCTATTAGTAATTAGTTTCCTAAAGATAGCAACATTATCAGAGAGGAAGAAAAATGGTAATTGCTGTTATCTTCCTAGGCCAGCTTTGTGCCAGCTTCTAAAATAAAAACAAGTCCATTCTGGCAACCAAAGAATTTCTTAAGAGCCTTGGGCCAGGTGGCAGGAAACCTAGGCTCTACTTCTAACTGGTTGGGCGACCTATATTCTGAGTTTCAATTTTACCATATTCCAAATGGGCATGAGAGTTGCCTTGTAGGATTGTTATGAGGATCATACAAATGAAGAGGCATGACAAAACTGCAAATGTAAGGAATCTTTATTTATCAGTAACCTGGCTATGACTGAACAATGACCATTATTGGCCAATGAGGTCCACATCTTCTCACTTAAAAGAACAGAAGTCATTTTGTCATTGTTTATTAGCATTCACAAACTCATATCTTATTAATTCTGGAAGAAACCTGACTCCAGCACTTGTTAGTTGTCACTTCTTTGGATTTCTGTTTTCTCATTTTTAAAATGAAACTAGTAAAACTTCTATTACCACCTGAATAGAGATGTTATATGGAAAATACTTTGTAAACCTTAAAAATTATAGAAATATGAGTTATCATTATCTCCCCATCCTCATTCCATCCTGTCATTTTACAGAAATAGGACTACAATTTCAGTTGTTCTACCTCCCCACCAAATCTTCACATAGATACAATTAATAAGTATCATCCTTGGGCTATGAGAAGCACAAAACCAAACACAGGGATCAGTGTTGAAAGAAAAAATAAGGCAAGTGAATATTCCATATACTTAGTCACGTAAATGAATGAGTTATTATAAAGTAGAATTACCCAGGGAATTTTATAGAGGAGAAAACTGTGGGGTAAGCAATGCACATGTTATTATTTCCATTTTATAGAGAAGGAAAATGAGGGTCAAAGAAGCAAAGCAAACTGATCAGAGTCAAAGCTGGGAATCAGATCCTGATCTCCTGACTTCAAGTCCAGTACCCTTTCCATTATTTCACAACCACTCTCTGTCTCTATCTCTTTGTCTCTCTTTCCATCTATCTGTCTGTCTCTGTCTCACTCTGCTTCTCTCTGTCTCTTTGTTGTTTATTATTTCTGCATTTATTTTTAATAATGACTAATAAAGGATAGGAATGAAAAGGGAAGGGAAAGGGAAGAGAACAGATGTTAGGGAATAGAAGAAGAATGCTAGAGGATGAAAAGGGGAGGAAGGAAAAGGAGAAGGAAAAGAAGGCAAAGGGAGGGAAAGGAAGAGAAGGAAAGGGAGAGGGAAGAGAAGGGAAAACTATACACCCATTTTACAAATGGGGGAACTGAGACAAAGAGAGACTAATAATAATAATAATAGCTGACATTTATAGCACTTGCTATATAGTACTGTTAGTACTATATAATACTAACAAGCATAGTGCTAAGCACCTTACAATCATCTCATTTGATCCTCATAACTACTTTGGGAGATTAAGAGCTATTATGCCCATTTTACATGTGGGAAAACAGAGACAAAGAGCAATTAAATGCCTCTTTAAAGTCACGTAGTCAATGAGTATTTGAGGCTGGATTTAAACTTGGCTTTTCCTGATTCCTGCCCCTGTCATCTATCCAACACACTACATAGTTACCCCTTGCTATAGTATAACTTGGATATGATTTCAGAAGGAGGATACTAGAACTAATGGGGACTAGGGAAGGATTCTTGCAGAAGACAGGATTTTAGCTGAGATTTGAAGGAAGCCAGGGAAGCTAGAAGTAAAGACATTTCAGTAAACTTTAAAGTACTAGAAAAACATGCAATGCTATAGTAATTATAGTAATAATGACATAATAATAATAGCAATAGTGCTTTAAGATTTACTCCAGCTAAATGTTATATTAGATAGGGCACTGAGCCTGGAGTCAAGAAGAGCCAAGTTCAAATCTAGTCTCCTACACTTATTAGCTGTGTTACCCTGGACAAATCACTTAACTCTGCTTCAGTTTTCTCATCTGTAAAATGGGGATAATAATTACTCCTATTTCATGGGGTAGTTGTAAGGATCAAATGAGACAGTATTTTGTAAAGTACTTAGCATAGTGCCTAATACATATGAGACTCCATATAAATGCTTATTCCTTAATTTGATCATTTAGGACACACAATTTAGAGGAAAAATTATGATTTGTGGTATTAGAAAAATTGGGTTGTTTTAGTTATTCTTCATTTAATATGCTGTATGCCTTTAAACAAATCCCTTAGCCTTTCTTAACCTCAGTAGACCCACAGCAAAATGAGAAAATATCCCCTCATATGAATAAGCCTAAAAATCAATTTAAGACATTGAATTAACTTTTTCTCTTGATCCTCCTTAGTGACTGAGGTCACAAGGAAGGGCCTTTGAAATTTGCTTCTTTGAATGTCTACTTCTTTCAGACTATATGCTGATTTGGCATGACTGAGATGATGATCACAATAATAGAATTTAAGACAGAAGAACCTTCAAGAGCAATGTCCAAAACCTGCATGTTGCCCTCTGGACACTAGTCCTATTCTCTCATTTTGCAGATGAGAGAATGAAGGCCCAGAGAAGTAATGTTTCTGTCCAGGGTCACATAGGGCGTTTGAAGAAGAGTGGCTATTCAAACCCAAATCCTCTAACTCCAGATCTGGGGCTCCTTACCCCAAATCTTTGGTTTCCTACAAAGCTTAGCTCAAACTCCTTCTTATACATAAAATTTGTTTTAATCTTTAGCAACTTGTTTGTCCCCCTGAAATTATCTTGTACTTAATTTGAAAATATTTTACATATATATAATGTTTGTATATGTATGTGTGTGTGTATGTGTGTATATACCCATACATATACAAACAAACATTGTCTCCTCGAATAGGATATAAGATCCTTAATAGCAGGACCCATAGTGGCTAGTATAGGCTCAGTACAGGGCTTAGCACACAGCTGATGCTTAACAAATGTTATTGATTGAGTGGCTAATGGATATAACATACCATGTCTCTATATTGCTTCTGATACTTGCTAGCCGGGTGATCTAACTTTGCAGAGCCTCACTTTTCCAATTTGTAAGATGGGAATAATAATTGTTTTTGTTGTTCAGTCATTTTTTTTCAATTATGTCTGACATTTCATGATTCCATTTGGGATTTTCTTAGCAAAGAAATTGGAGTATTTTGCTATTTCCTTTTGGATGAGAAAACTGTTTGAAGCAAATAGGATTAAATAACTTGCACAGGTTCACAGAGCTAGTCAATGTCTGAGACTAGATTCGAAATCATGAAGATAAATATTCCTGACTCCATTCCTGGCACTCTATCTACTGTGCCACTTACTTGTATTATTTAACTTCCTATAGGCAATCCGGTATAATGGAAAGAGAGGAATCTGGAAAGAGTTAGGTTTAAGTCTCCTCTCTGGCCTACATTACTTTTATGACCCAAGATAAAACAGTTGCAGAGAAGTTGTTGACCTATCTACATTGGTGGAGGGAATTTCCTCATCTGGGAATTAATACTAATGAATCATTCTCTATCCTTCATTTTTCTTTGAGCTGTTGTGAAAGTCAAATATAATAATGCATTTAAATTGCTTTTGAACCCTTAAACATAATATGTGTCAATTTATCAATTAGCATTTATTAAAAGCTTACTACAATGTGCCAAGTACTGTGTTAAGCATTAGAATCAGTTATAATACTATTGTCTAGCCCACATCTTTCTATCATCCCCAAAATAGCATGAGGAACTTTTAAATGCTTTATAAGCACAACAATTTACACATCATTAAGAAAATCAAATTTTAAACACTTCACAACTCTGCTCATTTCAATGACAACTATGACTCCAGAGAACCAAAGATGAATGATTGACACTGTCTGACAAAGAGGTAAGGGACTCCTGCTAAACACTGAGAAAGCCATTTTCAAACTTAATCAATTTGTGGATTTGTTTTGATTGGTTCCAGTCCCTATCTCTATGCCTAAAGAAATGGTAATTCCCTTAATAGCAACATAGCAACAATTGAACTTAGCACCCAGTTAGCAAGCATAATGAGTTAGCATTTGAAACTAACAGATGCCACCTCTTCTCCCTCTGGAAGAGAAATGCCAGGTCAGTTCTTCCTGAGCTGGGTCCCACCATATTCTTCCCTTCTCAATTTTAACTTTGTTCCAAGTGTCCCACAGAGCTGATGTTCAGGGATTTTTGCCTTCCCTTAAGTAACTCATTGTTTATATAAATGACTTAGACAAATATATAGATCTTACAGATATCCAATTTGCTCACGAAACAAAGCAGAAAAAGAGAGTCAATGGATTGTATGTATAAATGAGAGTCTGAAATAATTTAAATAGACTAAACAAATCAAGTAAGAATGAAATAAAGTAGAAATATGTGTTAAATACCTGTATATATGCAACAAATCATCAACACAAATATAGAATGAGACAGATATGGATCAAAATCAATTTATATGTAAAGGTCCTGGGATCCTAGTGGATTGCATACTTAGTATGTCAATAAATGTGATAGAGCAGCCAAAAGAAGCTTATGACATATTAGGGTCTATTAATAGACACCTGACATCCTAAACAGAGGAAATGCTAGCCCCACTGCATTCTGTCTGAATGAGACCATACCAAAATTATGACATTCATAGCAGGAAAAGATTTGGGGTTACAGTGGGGCAAAAAACTAAAAATAGGTGGTAACATTAAGAGAGGCATAAGATGCAAAATAAATTTTTCTGTACTTCACTAAGTCTGACCACATCTGAAATCTTGTGTTCAACTCTAGAGGCCACATTTTAGGAAGTCTATTGAGTAGGACTACCAGAACAGTGAAGATACTGGGCACAGTGCCATGCAAAGATCCATTGAAGAGGCTGATGATGTTTTGCCTGGAGAAGAGAAGAATTGGTAAAATGAGTAAAACTTGTAGACGTACAAATTTAGGTTTGATATTGCATAAGTTACATATAATTGTTTATATACAAGTGAATAAAAAGTGAATTTAAAGTAAAAAAAAAACAAACCAAAAATACTTAATACTTAAATACCAAATAAAATACTTAAAACTTAATATTTATTTTTCCCCCTAAAAACTTCTTAATACCTAAATACTATCCCAAAGTGGAATGAGGTTCCTCTAGAGGATGAATCCTTATTCTTTTTTTGTGTATATCAGTAGCTTACTGAAATGTAGGCCTTCCTCAGAATAATAATTGTTGTCCACATTCATTCAAAATTGAAAGAAATGTTAAATTGCAGTTAGAAGTTGGTGAAAATAAAGATGGATTTTTTTCTCACCCAAGTTGTTGGACCTATCAGGGTCTATGTTCTCTAAGTTAAGAATTCATGTTTTAAAATTAATAGATTCCCTCTTAGTAGAGTCTGGATGATGAACCTTTGTTGGCTACATTGTAGAGGAGATTGTTGTTTAGGTGTATATCAGATTAGGTGGTCTTTGTGGTCCCTTTCAACCCTAAGATTCTTTGATAGCTTAACTAGTCAATAGAGAGGCCTTCAAGAGAGAGGGCCTCAATGATCATTTATTGGAAATGCTATACAAGCAATCTATGAAATAGTGGCTGGGCTAAATTATTTTTAAGGTCTAAGACTAATGTCCTCCACTGGTTCAACCAGCTTTGAGTTCTCATGAACTTGAGTTCAAACTGCAGTTATTTTTAATAGAAATTTACTCATCTGTCTTGCTTTGCCCTCATCTAGTTAGAAAATGGAAATTCTGAGATCAACACAGGCTTTAGTATTTAGTTGTTCACCATACTAGCAGACTCAGGTGAGGAACAGTATTGAAACAATAAAACATGTAATTGGGCAAGAAATGAATAGTAAAGGACAGAAATACTATCAGCTGACATTTTAAGAATGAGTTTAATCTAATTTTCATTCCCCAACAGAGTAGTCTTGAAAATGAATTGCTCTGAGACTCAGCTCCAGTAGAGTAGAGTAGTGTTCCTCTGAAGCCAGATGGAGGATTGGGAAACTAACTTATGTAGCATCTGCATTAGGCATTCCTCACAACTCAGCTGTAAATTATTTCTCCCCTTAGTTCATGGAGTCTCATAGAGGATAAGGTTCTTCTGGGTACCTGCACATGGTCACTGAGTTTTAAGATAATCCTTAGGATTATCCCAAGGGGATCATGAATCTTAGCTTTGTCTATTAAAGTTCTACCTTTTCAGAAATCTCTATACTCCATCCCTACTTGTCTTGGGAGGATATAATCTCAGAGGAGATGAAATAGTTTTCATCCAATGAGTATCTGTACTCTGAGCCCAGACATCTTTGCCATGGTTGTGATCACTATCTCAGTATGAGGTAATTTGCTTCCTTGTCCAGCATTCTTTCTCTTTGGAGATTCTCTACTAGTCCGATGGGAAGTTCTTATAGGACTCATTGCTCCTAATTAACAACATTTCCTTTTAATTTCATCCTTTTTTGAAGGAAACTGCAGCAAAATTTTAATCCATCTTCTATTTTTAATTCACCACTTTTGGTTGACTGCTTATTTTTATTCAAAATGCAGTTTCAATTAATGTTCCAAGATTGCTTAAAAATACCATGGATTTGGATTTTTAATTGAGTTTATTTCAATTTTAGGAATTTTTCTCCTTTCTCCTCTTCTTCCTTTTCTCCTTCCTTCCCCTCTCTTTCTTTTCCTTCTTCCTTCCTCCCTTTGGAAATTCAAGAAAGAAAAAATCACTACCAATTTCTTTTTTTATAGGCCAATAAGGAGTGGCAAGTTTTCTAAAACAAGTTTAAACTTGTTTTACACTGGCCAGTATCTAAGAGGCATCAAAATTATTAGAAACCAATCTCTGTATTCTCTCATCAAAGTGATAGTATTCAAACTCATTTTCCATTGGAAAGTGGACACTAGATTCTTCAAAAGAAAAAGAAATAAATGCCTTGTAGTTTCTTTTAAAATAATTAGTAATGGTATTTTATTTTTTTCAATTACATGTAAAGATAGTTTTTGATATTCATTTTTTATAAGATTTTGAGTTCCACATTTTTTCCCCTTTCTTTTCCCCAGGACAGTAAGCAATCTGATAAAAGTTAAACATGTACAATCATTTTAACCATATTTGTTTATAACTAATTTATTTGTTTATAACTAATAAACATATTAGTTATGTTGTGAAAGAAAAATCAGAAATACAGGGAAAAAACATAAGAAAAAAAGTGAAAAATCTGAACAAAAGGTACAAAAACGCAAGAAGATAAATGAAAATATGTTTTAATCTACATTCAGTCTCCTATGTAAAAATATGTTTTAATCTACATTCAGTCTCCTTAATTCTTTCTCTGGATGTATGTCCTGTAGTTTCAAAAAAGTTGATTGAAGATTTTATCAAATTGATTAGAGATTACCCTGATCAATACCCTTCTCCTCCAAATGGGGAGAGATTTATTTAAAACAAACACTATCCTGGATAATTGTCAAAGAAGAAATCACTTGGGAGGGAAGGGCAGAGCCCCAAGTCTTAATCTTAGTCTTGGTTTCACCTACTCCCTTCCAGTACAACTTGACCTTGTGAATTTTGGAGGTCCAGAGGGTTTTTCATATTTCCAATGCCATTCTGACAGCCTGAAATATCTGTTGCAATTTACACTGGGACAAAGATAGATTGGGTACAGATTAAAAGCTCTGTAAAGAGCTCAGTAGGAAAGCTGGATCGTATCTAAGGGGAACATTTTGAGAACTTCCATAAAAGGCCTTCCAGTAATTATGAGTTACCTCTATGTAACATGTGATCTCTAAGTCAGAGTCTACTTTTCTCTTGAACTTTTTAAATACCTTTGGGAAAATGTCACAGACTTTTTTTTTTTGAGGGGCAATGTTTCCTACCAACTGTTTCTATTATACCACTTTTGTAAATAGCTCTATATAAAAGCCAATTAAAATTGGTCAACTGATAATCCACTAATAATTATGGGAGGTAACACAAGTGGGGGCTTATGAATTGAACTATTAGAAAATAACCCTTCTCCTTGTGCAGGGACTGTTTTCATTTATGCCTTTCAGTCTAGTGTCTAGCACCAGTAGTAGGCACTTAATAATTACTTGTTGATTGATTACTATAAATTAGGAGTTATTATATTTGTTTACATGAGTTTTCTATTTAAATTACAAACTTCTTAAGGCAAAGATAGTACTGCATACTTCTAGTGTATCTCCCCAAGTGCTTTTCAGAGAGTTGGTATATAGTAAATATTTACTAAATGATAGATGAAACTCTTTCTAAGTAAGGTAAAGCCTGGAGAAGAGCAACATTAACCAGCAATTGAGAGAATGGGGGTGGAGGCAAGGAATGATTTATGAAGAGTGATTAAAAGGACGAAATATGCCCAGCTTAGATCAACGATGACTAAGTGAGATGATTAGAATTCAAATATTTGAAAAGTGTAAATGCCATGAAGGGAAAGGGAACTTCATAATTTGGCTGACAGCTGTCTCACCAGGAGGAGATGAGATAAACACTTCCACCAGTTCTCCTTAATGATACCCAAAGCATATTGAGACCTTATTGGGACTGCGTAGAATTTAGGAGACATAGGATGCTACAGATGAAAGAGAGAAAATTAAATAAACTACTTTAAGTGATTTGTCCAGAGTCAAACATCCAGTATATCAAAAACTGGATCTGACCCAGATCTTCCTGATTCTGAGGTCAGCTCTCTCTCTACTATTTCAGTATGTTACTTTTCTTTTCTTTTTTTTTTAATTAAAGCTTTTTATTTGTATTACATATGTATGGGTAGTTCCCCAGCATTGTTCTTTACAAAGCTCTCCATTACAGCTTTTACCCCCAGTCCCCTCCCCTCCCCTAGATGGCAGGAAGTCCACTACATGTCAATAATATTGAAATACTTGACAAGTTGTGCAAGAAAAATCCTATCTACAAGAAAAAAAAAAGAAAATCAGAGAAAGGCAACACAATGCAAGCAAACATCAATAGAGATCATGAAAATGTTACCTTGTGGTTCATATTTCAAATCCCTCTCTCTGGGTGTATATGGTTTTCTTCAGTGAACAATTGGAATTGGTTTGAGACAATTCTTTGTTGCAGAGAGCCATGTCCATCAGAATTGATCATCATGTAATATTGTTGTTGCTGTGTATAATGATCTCCTGGTTCTGCTCATTTCACTCAGCATCAGTTCATGCAAGTCTCTCCAGGCCTCTCTGAAATCGTCCTGCTGGTCGTTTCTTACAGAACAATAATATTCCACAACATTCATATACCATAATTTATTCAGCCACTCTCCAATTGATGGGCATCCATTCATTTTCAAGTTTCTAGCCACTACAAAAAGGGCTGCCACAAACATTCTTGCACATGTGGGGCCCTTTCCCTCCTCTAAGATCTCTTTGGGATATAGGCCCAGTAGAAACACTGCTGGGTCAAAGGGTATGCACAGTTTGACAACTTTTTGAGCATAGCTCCAAATTGCTCTCCAGAATGGTTGGATCCATTCACAGTTCCACCAACAATGTATTAGTGTCCCAGTTTTCCCACATCCCCTCCAACATTCATCGTTATCTTTTCCTGTCATTTTAGCCAATCTGACAGGTGTGTAGTGGTACCTCAGAGTTGTCTTAATTTGCATTTCTCTGATCAATAGTGATTTGGAGCAACTTTTCATATGACTAGAGATGGTTTTAATTTCATCATCTGAAAATTGTCTGTTCATATCCCTTGACCACTTATCTATTGAAGAGTGGCTTGAATGCTTATATATATGAGACAATTCTCTATATATTTTAGAAATGAGGCCTTTATCAGAACCATTAAATGTAAAGATGATTTCCCAATTTGATGCTTCCCTCCTAATCTTGTCTGCATTTGTTTTGTTTGTACAGAAACTTTTTAACTTAATATAATCAAAATTATCCATCTGGTGTTCAACTAGGAGTTCCAGGTCTTCTTTGGACATAAATTTATTCCATCTCCACAGATTTTCCCAGCAGTTTTTGACAAATAGAGAGTATTTATCCCAAAAGCTGGGGTCTTTGGGTTTATCGAACACTAGATTGTTAAGGTTAAAGCCTAGGTTGTCCTGATAACCTATCCTGTACCACTGATCGACTACTCTATTTCTTAGCCAGTACCAAATGGTTTTGATGACCGCTGCTTTATAATATAGTTTTAGATCTGGTACAGCAAGGCCACCTTCATCTGCCTTTTTTTTCATTAATCCCCTTGAAATCCTTGACCTTTTGTTCTTCCAAATGAACTTTGCTACTATTTTTTCTAGATCTGTAAAATAATTTCTTGGGAGTTTGATTGGTATGGCACTAAATAAGTAGATTAGTTTGGGTAGTATTGTCATTTTTATTATATTCGCTCTGCCTACCCATGAGCATTTAATGTTTTTCCAATTGATTAGGTCTGATTTTATTTGTGTGGAAAGTGTTTTGTAGTTTAGTTCGTATAGCTTCTGACTTTTCCTTGGCAGATAGGTTCCCAAATATTTTATCCTATCATCTGTTATTTTGAATGGAATTTCTTTTTGTATCTCTTGCTGCTGAACTTTGTTGGTAATATATAAAAATGCTGATGATTTATGTGGATTTAGTTTGAATCCTGCAACTTTACTAAAGTTGTGAATTGTTTCTAGTAGTTTTTTAGTTGAGTCTCTAGGGTTCTCTAAGTATACCATCATGCCACCTGCAAAGAGTGATAATTTGGTTTCTTCCTTACCTACTCTGATTCCTTTTATCTCTTTTTCTTCTCTTATTGATAAAGCTAACATTTCTAATAAAATATTAAATAGTAATGGCGACAGTGGGCAGCCTTGTTTCACTTCTGATCTTATTGGGAATGGTTTTAGTTTGTCTCCATTACATATGATGCTTGCTGATGGTTTTAAATAGATGCTACTGATCATTTTAAGGAAAAGCCTATTTATTCCTATACTCTCTAGTGTTTTTAATAGGAAAGGGTGTTGGATTTTATCAAATGCTTTTTCTGCATCTATTGAGATAATCATATGGTTTTTGTTAGTTTGGTTATTAATATAATTAATTATGCTGATAGTTTTCCTAATATTGAACCAGCCCTGCATCCCTGGTATAAATCCTACTTGGTCATAGTGTACTATCCTGGGGATGACTTTCTGTAATCTCATTGCTAATATCTTATTTAAAATTTTTGCATCAATATTCATTAGGGAAATTGGTCTATAGTTTTCTTTCTCTGTTTTCACCTTACCTGGTTTAGCTATCAGCACCATATCGGTCTCATAGAAGGAATTTGGCAGTATACCTTCTGTCCCTATTTTCTCAAATAGTTTGTATAGTATTGGAATTAATTGTTCTTTGAATGTTTGGTAGAATTCACATGTAAATCCATCTGGCCCTGGAGATTTTTTCTTAGGGAGTTGGTTAATAGCTTGTTCTATTTCTTTTTTCTAATATGGAGCTATTTAAATAATTTATATCCTCTTCTATTAACCTCTTCTGTTTTGTAGATATTCCTCCATTTCATTTAGATTATCAAACTTCCTGGCATAAAGTTGGGCAAAGTAACTCCGAATTATTGCTCTAATTTCCTCTTCATTGGAGGAAAGTTCTCCCTTATCATTCTTGAGACTAACAATTTGATTTTCCTCTTCCCTTTTTCTTATCAAATTAACTAAAGGCTTATCTATTTTGTTGGTTTTTTCGTAGAACCAACTCTTAGTTTTATTTATTAATTCAATAGTTTTCTTATTTTCAATTTTATTAATTTCTCCTTTTATTTTTAGAATTTCCAATTTGGCATTTAATTGAGGGTTTTTAATTTGTTCTTTTTCTAGTTTTTTTCAATAATAAGCCCAATTCATTGATCTTTTCTTTCTCTATTTCATGCAAGTAAGCATCTAGAGATATAAAATTGCCCCTTATAACCGCTTTGGCCGTATCCCACAAATTTTGGTATGTTGTCTCCTTATTATCATTCTTCGGGATGAAATTATTGATTGTGTCTATGATTTGCTCTTTCTCCCATTCATTCTTCAGGATTAGATTATTTAATTTCCAATTAACTTTTGGTTTATTTTCTCCTGGCCTTATATTGCATGTGATTTTTATTGCATCATGATCTGAAAAAAGATGCATTTACTATTTCTGCCTTTCTACATTTGATTTTGAGGTTTTTATGCCCTAACACATGGTCAATTTTTATATAGGTTCCATGGACTGCTGAGAAAAAAGTAAACTCCTTACTGTCTCCATTCAACTTTCTCCATAGATCTATCATACCTAACTTTTCTAACAATTGGTTTATCTCCCTATATTCTTTCTTGTTTATTTTGTGGTTTGATTTATCTAATTCTGAGAGAGCAAGGTTGAGATCCCCCACTAGTATAGTTTGGCTGTCTATTTCTTCTTGCATCTCTCTTAATTTCTCCCCTAGGAATTTGGATGCTATTACACTTGGTGCGTATATATTTATATTTAGTATTGATATTGCTACATTATCTATGGCACCCTTTAATAAAATATAGTTTCCTTCCTTATCTCTTTTGATTAGATCTATCTTGGCTTTTACTTGATCTGAGATAAGGATTGCTACCCCTGCTTTTTTTTGTTCACCTGAAGCATAATAGGTTCTGCTCCAGCCTTTTACCTTCATCCTATATGTGTCACTATGTTTTAGATGTGTTTCTTGTAGACAGCATATTATGGGATTCTGGTTTTTAATCCAGTCTGATATCCGCTTCTGCTGTACGGGAGAGTTCATCCCATTCACATTCACAGTTAGAATAACTAATTCTTTATTTCCTGCCATCTTATTTACCCAAGTTATGTTTTCCCCTTTCCTTTCCCCTTTCTCCCTTCCACCCTCCTCAGTACTTTGCTTTTGATGACCCCCTCTCCCAAACAATCCACCACCCTTTAGATCCCCTCCCCCCCTTTTAACTCCTTTCCCCTGATTCTTCTATTTTCCCTTCTAATAGTTTATCCCTTTCTTTTTCCTCCTTTCCCTCCCACTTCCCTCTAGCAACAGACAAGTTTCTATGTGAAATCAAGTGTCTGATATACACTTTTAGAACCCAACCTGATGAGAGTGAGATTTACACAATGCTCATCTCCCTCCCCTCTTTCAATTATATTAGGTTTTCTTTGCCTCTTCAAGAGATTTTACCTTGTTTTTATCTCCTTTTTTTAGTTATTTTGCCACTTTTCCCCTCTTTTCTCCAGTATGACAACCTTTCCCCCTCTAGTTTTCTTTTTCATATTATCAAATTAATATCTAGTTAATTATACCCCCGAACTTTAAGTATCCCCATAGTAGAAATAAAGTTCTCAATAGTCCTTTCCTTTTTGCCTTTTTTATGCTTCTCTTGAGTTCTGTGTTTGGAGGTCAAATTTTGTGTTCAGATCTGGTCTTTTCATTAGAAATAGGTGAAATTCACCTATATCATTGAATGACCATCTTCTTCCCTGGAGGATAATGCTCATTCTAGCTGGATAGGTTATTTTTGGCTGTAATCCAAGTTCCTTTGCCTTTAGGAATACCTGGTTCCAGGCCCTTCGATCCTTCAATGTGGAGTTTGACAGATCCTGTGTGATTCTCATTATTGATCCTCGGTATTTGAATTGTTTCTTTCTAGATGCTAGCAGAATCTTTTCCTTGGTGCGATAGTCCTGAAATTTAGTCATGATATTCCTTGGGATTTTAATTTTGGGGTCTCTTTCAGGAGGTGATAGGTGAATTCTTTCAATGGTGATTTTGCCTTCTGATTCTACAATCTCAGGGCAGTTTTCTTTCAGGATTTCCTGGAAGATAGTGTTTAGATTCTTTTTTTCATCATGGCTTTCAGGAAGTCCAATAATTCTTAGATTGTCTCTCCTAGATATATTTTCCAAGTCAGTTTTTTTTCCTAGGAGATATTTCATATTTTCTTCTAATTTTTCATTTTTTTGTTTTTGTTTGACTGATTCTTGGTCTTATTGAGTCATTCACTTGCATTTGTTCAATTCTTATTTTTAAAGTGCTGTTTTCTTCAGTTACCTTTTAAGCTCCTTTTGTAACTGGCCAATTGAATTTTTTTTGTTCATTGCACTCTTTTTCCACTTCACTAATTTTATTTTTCAATAAATTGGTGTCTTTTTCATATCTCTTTTGCAGGGCATCATATCCTTCTTGCACTGATTTCAATTTATTTTCCCATTTATCCTCCAGCTCTCTTATGAGGTTCTTTATGCAATCTTCCAGAAAGGCCTTTTGAAAAGGGGACCAGTGATGGTCCTTAATAACTTCCTTTGGAGTTTTGTCTAAAGGAACCTCAGGATCTGGGGTCATCCCTTCTTTCTCCTGATAAAAGCTATCTATGGTGAAAGCTCTCTTTTGCTTCTTCATTTTTTTTTTAGACAGCATGGATGTTTCTTTAAGGCTCAGAAAAAATCTTTGCCCTGGGACAATTCCTAGTATTACTGTAAGGTGCTGGGCTGGTGGGGGCTAGGATTAAGTTCGAATTACTCCTTAAACAAAGCAGGTCTACCAGAACACCTGTCCACAATCAGGGCAGAGTGCCTGAGTGCCTCAGATAAACTCCAGGTGTTTGGAGTTTGGAGTGTGGAGTTTCTGCCAGGATGAGCTGAGCTGAATCCCACCCTCACTTCTAGCCTACACCCAAGTCCATCTCTCTGTATGAGTTTAACAAACCTGATATGAAGTTCTTCAGAAAGTGGTGTCCAAATATTTCTGGATTCGTTGACTTGAAGATCAGTTCAGAGGCTTATTTTATTGTTGGTTTGAGAGAAGATCGGAGGAGAACACAGAGAGTCACCTTTTCACTTTGCCATCTTGGCTCCCAGTATGTTACTTTTCAACATGAACACAGATAAGTATAATACAAGGTAATCTGAAGAAGGGGAGAACACTAACTAAAAAGAGGGATTAGGGAAAAGCTTTTATAGAAACAGGCTTTATATGCTTGAACAAAATCTTTAATGAAGACATGGATTCTGAGTGACAGAGATGCAATTAAGTGCATTCTAGTCATAGCAGATGGCCAGTACAAATATATAGAATCCAGAAATGGAATGCTATTTGGAGAACATCTATCAGTCTAATTCTACTTGTCAATCAATCAATCAACAAACATTAAATACTTCTCTATCCATCCTAATTCCACCTCTTTTAGGAAGTCCTTCACAGATATCCTAGCCCACAATCAAATGTCCTTCTTCTGAACTTTAGCACTTACTATAGTTTCTGAGCTACTCACTTGGCATGTAAAACTTTCTGTTGCTGTTATTGTTTTAAATCTAGTAAGTTGTATTCTCCTTGTGATTTGAATTCTGGCTAAACTATCATTGTATTAGTGGCAAGAGGAGAAACAAGGGAAAAGTATAGCTCTCTAAATGGACAAGACAATGATAATTAGAATCATTATTTACTATCAGAGTTGTACTACAACCTCCTTTTCCAGAATTATTTCACATCATTCCTCCCATAATTCTGGCCTACTACTTTTTCTGTAGACTTAGCTTTCTCTTTCCTGGCTCTCTTGCTTTTGCATGGTCTGTCCTACATTTCTAGAATGCTCTCTTTCCTTGCCTAGTATCCTAGATACAGATCTGGAAGACCTTTGAATCCATTTATTTCAACTCTTTCATTTTATAAAGAAAATGAGATGCAGAGAATATAAGTGACATGCCAAAGATTACACAACTGTTAATTATCCAAGGTAAGATTTGAACTGAGGTTTTCTTGACTTCAAATCCAGGATTCTATTTACTTTGCTTTCATTGGTCTCTTTAGAATTAGCTTTTGTTAATCTCTCTGATTAATAGTTGTCTCTCCATTCTATCCAAATTGTATTTATTTGAGTAAATATTGTCTTCCCTCCCTAGCATGTAAGCTCTTGGAGGACAACTGCTTTTTCATTGTAAGTCCATTATCAGTATGTCTAGCACAAAGGGTTCTTGATTTTCTCAGCCAGTACATGTTGACTTTTACAAACCTTTCCCTACCTCCTTGTCAATTTGAAGGGAAATAAATTCTAGGATTTATTATGTATATACACACAAGAACAAATTAATAGAATGATGTAATTATGTGTCACATATTGCCATATCCTCTTGACAAACTTGTCTTTTTTTGGGTATATGAATTTTTCTCTCAGGTTGATAGTACTTTATAAGGCATCCCTGGTTTAGTACAAAAACTTCTCTTTCTTCCCTCTTTCCCACAGAGAGAGATAAAATAAAAAAGGAGTAATAAGTAGGAGGAGAAAGAGAAGGAATGACAGGAAGAAAAGGAGGAAGAGAAGAAGAAAGACAGGGGGAAAGAGAGAAAAAAAGAAAGGGAGAAAGAATGAAATAGAAACTCAAAGAGACAAACAGAAGGAAACAGACAAAATGAAAGACAGAGAATGAGAGAGAGAGAAAGAGCAAGAGAGAAAAAGAGAGAGAGAGAAAGAGAGAGAGAGAGAGAGAGAAAGGGAGAGAGGGAGAGAGGAAGGAAGGGAAGGAGAGAAGGAGGGAAGGAAAAGGGGAGAGAAGGGGAAGTGGAGGAGGAGCACAGAGACAGAGGAGAAAAACAATGAGAGGAAGATAGAAAGAAACTACCACTACATCACTGCAGCTACTCTATTTTCAAGAATATAGTTTTCCAATTTGTCAGTTCTCAGTTTCTTGAAGGTGTGAATGTGTGAGAGGAAAGACTCTTCAAAGTTCAGAGTACTTTCTCACTTTTCTGACCTAAGATTACACTTTCAGTTAGTTTCCTCTTCCTCAAAGGTTTATGGGGCATTGAGGGGTGAGGAAGAAGGGGAGAGGGTTCCTGCACTAGACCAAAGATTTTCAACCTTTAAGAAATTTTGAAAATTGACAGGTTAAAAAAATCATAATTTGAGAGTAGTCACAGTGATGTAATGATGGTTTTTCATTGACTGCTTCTCAATCTCTATTTGTTCCTCTGTCTCTTTCACCCTCCACTTTTTCTTCTGGCCTCTCTCCTCCCCCTCCCCTTTTTCTTCTGATTCTACCTCTCTCTGTCTCTATCTCCCTCTTTCCTCTTCATTTCTCTTTGTCTTCTTTCTTCTGCTTTTTATAATAACATCAGTTACCATGTAGACCACTCTTAATTATGGGGAAGGTTGTAAATTAATCTCCTGCCTTATGTTCCAGAATAAACACATATTGATGTTCTGTCTTTGGGTATTTCTTCCCTCTCTGCCTTTAAATGAATCAGTTCAGATCAGTTTTGCTAGGGAAATGAAAAACAACTGATGAAAAGGAGAAAGATCAGGGCAGCAACTGAAGTGACTGTGGGGAGTGAAGAAGGAAGAATTACATAGGAAGCACTTGTTTTTGTTTGATGGCTCCTCTCACAGGACTGGCAGATTTCTTCAATTTACAGAATTTAGAGTTTGAAGAGAAACCATCTAATCCAATCCCCTTATTTGGTTGAGGAAGAAACTGAGGTTCAGAAAAGGGAAGAGATTCAAACCTAGTTTCCCAGGAACTAGGGCAGGACTACTGGAGCTTTCTTCCAGGGTGCTAAAATTTATAGGGCATTTAAACAGTGCTTATACTCATTTAGAAGCATAGAAACAACTGAGCTTAGATTTTAGCGAGAATAATTAGTTAAAATAGGAAATACCAGATGGTATGTACTTCCTTTTCTCTCATTCCAATTCCTGACTTCCATGCCCCATGTGAGTTGATATCCAATGTCCCAGAATTTTTGTCTCTCCCTCCTATTCCCAGACCCTACAACTGAATTTGTCTTAAAATTTTGTTTTTGTTGTTGATCACTCACAAAGGAACATTTTTTGAGGTTTGATTGTACCAATCAACAAATATTTATTCAGTGCCTTTTATTCTCCAAGAGCTAGGTGGTGCAGTGAATAGAGGGTTAGACCTGGAGTTGTCAGGAAGGCCTGAATTCAAATCCAACCTCAGTTACTTCCTAGTTGTGTGGTCCTAGACAAATCACTCTATCCTATTTGCCTCCGTTTTCTTGTCTGTAAAATGAGCTGGGGAAGGAAATGACACACTACTTCACTATTTTTGCCATAAAAACCTCAAACGGGGTCACAAAGAGTAAGACGAATTACTGATCAATAACAACAAATATTCCAGGTACTTTTCTAGGTATTGAGGATTCAACCAAGGGCAAAAAATGTATTTCAGATGGATTTCATGATCTTACTCTAGTATGGGAAAAAATTTACTATTGTTCATAGCCATTTTCACTACATCAAGATGCTTTATTTATTCCTCATATTGTTGTTTCAGCATCTCAGAATTGAAGGACAAGGAAGGAGGGAGCCTCTGGACACCAGGGAGTACATCTAGCAACTTCTTGGTCGTCCTTATTAGCAGACTCACAGATTATGATTTAAGAGTGATATAATTCTCAAAGGCAGTCCCAGAGGATCATAGGATGTTAGCCACCAAAAGAATGGATCCTTAGAGAGAATCCAGCTGGTCAGTCATATTTTACCCAGGAGGAAATTGAAACTCAAAGGGATAATATATCTTGCCAAAGGTCACATAACTAGTTAGTAACAAAAATGGATCTCAAATTCAGGTCTCTTGACTCTTAGTCCTGGGCTCATTTCATTATACACAACTGCTTTCTTTAACCTACTCAGAATTAATCACTCAGAAGTTCTGGTCTCTATTATAGAATGTAGAAACTACTGAAAGCAAGTAAGAAAGAGAACAAAAGGTCTCAGCCCTGGTGGCAACTAGTTATTTTTTTTCCCATTAAAGCAAGTATTGTCTTCCCTATCTTTTGGTGACCTGGGGACCTGTATAGGAGACTTTTTCTGAAGGGTTCATGTGGGAGTCAAAGATTCTTCTCCACTATTGAATTTGACCCATTTTTTTGAGGATCTTGGATGAGAACTGCATAATTATGTAAATGAAAATGAGTTTTATTAGACCCTCCTATATTATAGTCACTGAATTAAGTGCTTTATAAATATCTCATTTTGTTTTTATAACACTAATCCCCATTCTATAGTTGAGGAAACTGAGACAGAGATTAAGTGACTTGCCCAAAGTCACATTCTAATAAATTTCTAAAGTCAGATTTGAATTTCCTGACACTAGGCCCACTGCCTAGAGGCTTTGCCTCTGTACTATCCCATTGAGTCCTAACATAGGTACTAATGAGACTGAATATCTTCAGCAAAATTGTTTAGAAGAGCTTCTTATTAGGAGGAAATGATCTTGAGTTACCCTCTAAATACATTTAGGTATATCAGTTCCATTCACCAAGGATTTCAGAAAAATGGACAATAGATTAATTAGCATATTAATTAATAAAATTATAAAAGACATTCATGGGAGAGGGACATGAAAAGTGTATAATAAATGGTACCTACTTCAATCTAGAGTAGCAGATGAATAAGACAGATACATAGATGACTTGATTGATAAAACATTTATTAAATGTTTATTGTATGCCAAGCACTTGCTAGAAATACAAATACAAGGAAACAAGGTGATTCTTACCTTTAAGAGCTTACATTCTAATGGGGAAAACATCATATACAAGGGAGCTAGAGTAGGAGATGAGACATGAAGTTGAAAAAGTCAAGGGCAAGTGAGTCTAGCCAGAAGTGAAGAGAGCAGAGTTAGGGTTTCTTCAAGTTTCTCCATAGTGGAAGGAGGCTGGTGAGGAGATGAGAAAGCCAAAGAATGAGTCTAGACTGGAGTTACTTTATTGACAAATGAGTGAAATGTATTAATTACATAAGAATGATAAAATAAAGAAAAAGTTGCTATGTGAATCTCTTGAATCTTACCAAACTGTATTACAAAATTGGAAGCAACTAGTTGTCAGGTAGAGTGCTGAGCCTGGAGTCAGAAAGACTTATCTTTCTAGTTCAAATCTGACTTTAGATACTTACTAGCTGTGTGACCCTGGTCAAGTCAATCCTGTTTGTTTCAGTTTCCTCATCTATAAAATGAGTAGGAGAAGGAAATACCAAACACTTCAGTCTTCTTGCCAAGAAAACTAAATGGGGTCATGAAGAGTCAGGTATGACTGAAAACAACCAAATGAATTATAACTATTCTTTAACTTGATATTTCATCTTCTACCACCATATATTTGCACAAATATCTAATGACAGGTTATGACTAGAATTTATTCTCTTCTTAATTTGTCAGACTTATTATCTTTCATTAATATTCATCACAAAAGCCTTCTTCTCACATTAAGCCTTTCTCATTTCTCTCAGTTGATCAAAGTATCTCTCTTTAAATTACCTTGTATTTATTGATTTGTGTATAGTTTTAAACTGCCTACATCTGTCTCATCCCCCAAGTAAAATAAAAGTAACTTATGTGCAAGTATTGATTTTTTCTTGTCTCTGAGTCTCCAGAAATAAGTACAGTGTCTTGTCTAAGGGTTTGTACATAGTAAGAAGCTTTACAAATTTCCAGATACAATCCCTTATTGAATGAAAATTAAACTAAATGAAATGAATTGATTTGGATGGGATTGAATATAAGGTTGGAAAAAGAGAAGATATATTTTAGTTGTGGAATTGGAGGAGGCTTCTTATAGGAGGTAGCCTATGAACCAGAAGTGTCTAGTTTTCTAAAGCTAATCTTTAGGTTAGTCTGAAGAAATTAACTGTCATTCTCTTTCACAAAATGCAGATCTGTGACCTTCCCAGGAAGAAGAACATAATGGATCAATTTTTTTTTTTTGCACTGGGCTGACATGAATGACCTTTCTTACTTATTAGAGAAAGAGTGAGAGAAGCTTACAGTTGAGATTGTTTGAAGAACAATCCTAATGCTTTATGAAGGAAGGTTTTGAGCAGAAGGTGTGATTCAGTCATACTTGTGCTTAGGAAGATTAGTCTGGTAGCCTATGTAGATTTTATGTTTCTTCCACTGAGTAAGCACCTGCTTCTTCCATTAATTTATCTCCCCTGTTCTCTAGTGTTCTTTTAGGAAAGCACTATCAGATATTCTATCTTAGGATCAGAAAATTTCTAGCAGCAATTTACCTTATTGTCTAAATCTTATTTTATAGATGAGAAAATTGGGGTTCCAGAAGGGAAAGTATTTTGCCGAAGGTCACAGAGGAAGGATTTGAATATGATCCATGCCTGGTGTTGGGAAGAACAGAAGATATGGGGACAAACAGTCTGTACCAGGAAGAATAGAGGAGAAAGAAAAAAAGCACAGTATAATTAACATGGAAATAAATGCTTTTCCCCATAAGCCACACAATTTCTTTCTAGCAACAGTAAGATAATAATTAAAGAGTAGCCATGTAAATTCATGAGGCGGGTCAATGGACTGGGAGTCAGGAAGACCAGAGTTCAAACTTGGCCTCAGACACTACCTGTGTCATCTTAGATAAGTCATTTAACTCCATCTACCTCAATTTCCTCATCTGTAAAATGAGAGGAAATAATAGCATGTAACTTCTAAGGTTCTTGTGAAGATCAAATGAGTTCATGTAAATAAAGTGCTTTGCAAACTTTAAAGTGGTATATAAATTCAGGTAATTATTTATATCATGTATAGTAGAAAGAACATTTGGTTTATCAATCAAACAGTGAACATTTAAGTGCTTACTACATACAGGCACTGTGTTAGTCATGAAATCAGAAGATTTAAGTTGGAGTCTCCACTCTATTTTTATCTGGGTAACCCTGGGTAAGTCTTTTGAATCCTTATCTATAGAATGGGATTAATAATTCTTGATTTGAGGACCTCACAACCCCGTGTTGTCAAGAAGATCACATGAGATGACTTAATCTTCTAAGTAAATATATGAATAGAATATTTTCTCATTGTACTGACCTCATTGTTGAATGCCTGTGAAATCTGGACAGTATACCAGCTTCATGCCAGGAAATGGAATCATTTCCACTTGAATTGTCTGAGTAAGATTCTGAAGATCACCTGGAAGGATAAGATACCACACACTGAAGTCGTTTTTCAAACTGAACTACTAAACATTCAACTTGCTGCAGAGAACACAACTCTGTTGGGTTGGTCACATTGTCTGAATGTCAAGTGTATATTTGCCAAAAAGATTATTTTATGGAGAACTCACATAGGGCAAGCACTTACAAAGTGGTCAGAAAAAGCCATACAAGATCTCTCTTAAGAACTTTAGAATTGATCGTATGATATGAAGACTCTGGTACAGGACCACCCAGCATGGGGTGCCCTCATCAGAGCAGGGATTGTGCTCTATGAGCAAAACAGAATTGAATTAGTTCAGAAGAAACCTGAGATACACAAAGTTAGAGAAGCCACCCCCAAATGTTTCTAGGGATTATTTGTGTCCAACCTGCAGCACAACATTTTGAGCTTGTATTAGTCTGATCAGCAAGTTGGACACACTGTAACTTGACTGTAACATAGTGATATCATATTGGTTCTTTTTGGGAAAGAAGGACAACAACCAACCATTAACATTTTTACTTTCTGGTCTCTTTAGATCTTTAGCATTTATCCAAGGACACATCCTCAATTTTGGTATCCCAAATATTTATTTATTTGTTTGTTTAAAAGAACCTAAGTTCACTGACATTTTATACAGAGGCCAGAAAATAAATGATGGGGTAAGAAGAGAGTTCTTTTGGTAATATGATTGACTAACTTCCTATGACTCAGATAAATTATGGGAAAAATATCTCTCGCCAAGTTCATGTGGTAGGTTCTTGCTGCCAAATATACCTATTGTAATACATAAATCATAGAGATTTAAAAACCTAGGTTCAACAGTTTAATTCTCAGCTGCCAATGGTGCCAGAGAGCCAGAGTTAAGTCTACTCTCAAATGCTGGCAAGACAGTTTCCCAATCTGAGCCTGCAGCTGTCCTGCCTTTGGCTAGGAAACAAATCATGAACTCTTTCTCAAATAGGTAATAATAGAAAATTTAGGGCTTATGGATCCAAGCCTTTCAACTTATAAGGAGAAACTTTTAAACTTTTTGACAAAGACTCTTAGTGAATAAATGAGTACCAAGGATTTAACTGTGGCAATAACAATTAATCCCCTCTCTGCAGGACTATGATTAGCCCAGGGACTTTTGCTACTGATTAGACATTTAGCTCAACTATTACTCATAATAATTATAGTCATCGAAATAATAATGCACCCACATATGTCTATAGTTCCTTGTACTTTCAATTTCTAACACTTCCTAGCTGTACCAAGAAAGGCTTCTGGTATGAGGTAAGCCCATGAGCTAAGCATTGAAAGAAGTAAGTCTGGAAGACCTCAGGTCAAACCCTGTTTTAGATATTTGTTAGCTGTCCTACCCTGAGCAAGTTATTTAATATTTCTCTCTCTCAGTTCCCCTATCTGTAAATGGGGATGATAATGGTACCTACCTCAGAGGGTGTTAACTCAAATGAGCTAATTATGTAAAACATTTTGCAAAACATAAGGGACCATGTAAATGATATTATTATTATTTGTAAATAATTAATTCTGATACATTTTAGTATTTAAAAAATAAAAACACACCATTAATGCCAGCAAATTTGAGGTACAGCCCTTAGATGCACATTGTCTAGGATGCACAAATGCTATTTCTTGATTCTGGGTCATAGCATAGGATTAAATTTATTTCTGCTAGCTAATTCCCATCAGTTTCTTTCATTTACTATCTTTCCATTTCTCCCATTTTGCCCTTTTTTATCAGTTAAAAATACAATAACCTATCAATGTTGCTGCCTTTTGCCCCTTTTTCTACAAGATAGACTCTGGTCTGCCATTTTCTACTAAGAATCTATATATTTAAAGTGTTGTCTCTAATATTAGAAACAAATCTCGGCAGGAAAGACAACTGAACCCCTTCAAGTTCTTCCATTGTTGCCCATAAATGTAGGTCCAACAGGTATTTCTATCTTTATTGCACATATCTTTAAGGACTACTGGAGACAGCCATGATCTGGTAAGCTTTAAAAAGGCAGAACAGGAAGCCAAGAGAGGCAGAGGTTTTATAAGCTAAGTTTCATAGCCAGGCAGACCATAAAACCCCAAGAAATTACCTGGGGGACCTGGCCCAATGGTAGCAGAGTGATAGCCTCCAACTATTATGCTACATTTGATAGAAACTCAGTGGGGCATATTCTATGTAGAAACTGCTTTAAGTTTGAGCCTCCTCTCCCCAGGGATTTGGGTATGAGGCAGAATACTTTGTCCTTTGTCCAAGGTATTAAGGAAAATGGATGTACCTTTGCTATTCCCATGCCGTCTCAGCAAATATTCATTTGTAAAAACCTTAAAAAAATAGAACATTGAGTTTTGAAGACCAGGGTAGGAATTCTTATTCTGCCACTTCCTACTGATATGACTATGGCATATTTTCATATGTAAAACACTAGATCTAAACATACCTTTTTGTGATGTTCACCCATTGTTTCTAGTTCAGACCTCTTTGATTGAGCAGAACAATTTTAACCTCTCTTTCACATATCTGATGCCCTCACCAGTTGTGGTCTTCTCTGATCTGAATATCCTAAATTCCTTCATGTATATATTATAAATCATTCACTGTGGAGAATACCTCAGCCTTTTTTGCTGTGATGACCACAACTAGAATATTTTCTTTTTTCTACCTCAAAATCAGCATGTTCAAAATTAAATTTCTGTGCTCTTCAAACCTGTCCCATTTAGACTTTCCCATTACTGGCAATTTAGACTTTCCCATTACTGGCAATGGCATCACTAGTTTCTATGTCATGTAGATTGGAAATCTTGGAGTTATCTCTGATTTTTCCTTCTACCAAACCTAAATAATCATTTCAGTTGCCAAGAACTACAGATTCTGTCTCTGAAACATCATTTCAAATCACTTTCTCTCCATTCCTGCCATAATCATTCCAGTCCCAGGCCTCATTGCTTTTACCTTACATGATGTCAATGGTCTCCTAATTGCCTTCTTGTTTCCAATTGTTCTTTATCTAGATGTCAGATGGATTTTTCAAGGACAGATGCGATTTTATCTTTCCCTTGCTCAGAGACCTTCAGTGACTCTCCATAAGCCTGATATTCACACCCTGCTATAATCTATGCCCAACTAAGTCTTCCAAACCATTTCATGCTACTCAGCCTAGTCATCATTGTTCTCCAAAAAGGGGCCATCATTTCCTACTTTCATACTTTTTCTCACACTATATCTAGAGCATCCTTCCCTTATATCCTGATTTTTCACAATCCCTGTTCCATCTCTTCCTGGAACTAGAACATTACAACCTATCTTTGCAGTACCAAAGTACACTGAAGACACTTAATAAATAGTTTTTGAATCAAATTGAATACACGTTACAATAATACATTACTATTTTAAGCTCATCTAAAGCGACTTTGTTTTATTCATGGTTATCTTTCCTTCAGCTCCTAGAACAAAACTGGTAGGTAGTAGGCACTCAACAAATGCTTGATGATTTGAATAGAATTATGGCAGGGATGGTGATCACATTCTTTTTTAAAAAAATGACATTCTTTAAAATTAATCTCTATCCTGTGTTTAAAGGAAAGGCCTTAATTGGGTGGAATTTGGTGTAATACTTCAACTTCACGTATCCTTTAAACTTGTCAAGGAGTCTCAGCCATATGTGATGAAAAGAAGACTGAATTGAAATGATAAGGAGCAAGACAAGATTTGAACCTAGATCTTTTGGCTCCATTAAAAATAGGCTCAAACCTTGCTTTACTCCGTACTACCTGTATGACCTTGGGCTCACTGCTTTTCTGTATTCATTTATTTTCCCTGCAAAAGGAGGTGGTTGTATTAGATTTTTAATTCTTTCTGGTCCCAAATTATTTGCTCTCATCTAACTTCTCAGTTTTTTATTATAAGGAAAATACCATTTCCCAGATCAAAACAATTCTTTAAAGACCTTGTATTATGAGCATTTGCTAAACAGAGCCCCTGCTAGGTCCATTTCCTTACCTCCATGCCTGGACAACCCATCATAGAGCTTTGTAGCTGGGGAATAGGGTACCTGAGGAACAGAAGATTTTGGTTTGAATTATTACCCAGCTTCTTACAACCTTGGGTCTTTGAGTAACTATTCTCTCTCTGAATTTCCATTTTCTTAACTGTACAATGTGAAAGTTGATCTAGATAGACTTTCAGGTTCCAGGAAACACCTGAGACCTAGGATTTACATAACTTTAGGCAAACCTAATTCATCTCAGAACAGCAATTCCCTCTGTCAACTGTTGCACTTAGAATTTAGTCTGTGGTTTCTCAGAGAAGGAGATGACAGGCTAGAGGAAGGGGTTGGAGAAATGTTTTAATAAAGCTTTGAAACTTCTGTGCTATCTTAACAAAACTGATAAGGACTGATGGAATGAAATGTTACCTTTCCTTGCAGGGAATTACAGCTTTTTGGGTTGCCATGGTAACAACTGGTCTAAGACCCCAGAAATATAACATCTTTCTAGGCTCCAGAAATACAATCTAATAGACAGGTCCTTATATGATATTGAATTATATGGGATTAGCCTTTAATTTGAATCTTTTTGTCCAAAGATAGCATAGCTCTGCAGGTATAGATTTCCTTCCTTAATATGAATTATAATACAATTTCCCATTTGAAAGACATTTTTAAAACTAACACTTCTGTGAGATAGATAGTATAGTACCATTAATTCCATTGTACAGCTAAGTAAAATGAAGTTCAGTTAATAGTGATTTGCTCATTACCAAGGAAAAAGAATGAAGTATGCTGCAAATCACCAAGTATGCTCAGTAATTCAATGTCCTGCTCAAAGGCAACACTGTGTTTTGGAAAAGGCCTTGAATTGGGAATCAGCAGAACTGGGCTCCAGCTTCATTCCATTCTTATTAGTTATATAGTCTTGGTCACAAAGACTCATAGAATGTTAGACCTAAAACAGAAGGGACCTCAGATTATAAAATGCAGTTTGTTAAAACTGGAAGGAATCTTGAATGATAGAGTGGGAACCTTAAAACATACAATGTCTTAAACTGAAAAGGGACTGTTAGAAACTCAAGGGAACCTTAGCAATCATGTAGTGGAGTCAAACTAGGATCCCTGTGGGCAATATCCTGCTTTAGAAAACCATGTATTAATATTATCTATGTTTTGTTGTATTTCTATTTATTTTGTTAAATATTTCCCAATTCCATTTTAACTTGATGATAGAGGAGGGACACTTGGGAATATTTGGCAACAAATGACCTTGCTAACTTTGATACCTCTGATCTAGTTCAAACCCTTCATTTTCCAGATGAGAAATAAAAAACCTAGAAGGTAGAGTGATTTGCTCAGGCTCAAACAACAAATAAGTCCTGGAGCTAAGGCCTGAGCTGAGATTTCCTGATTTTCAGTCATGGTTCATCACTCAATTTTAATAAAACTCAAGAAAACATTGGACAAGTTCTCCCTCTGTTCCAGTTCTATGATGCTATGACCTTATAACAATATTGCTACCAAATGATTGAATTTAAAACATATATCTTTTCTTTCTGTTAATAATCAGTAAACTTAGAAAGTGGCAAATGATGCATGTCACCAATAACAATATTGGCTGCTTTTATTTAAGTATTTTGTTAGGAAGGAATATACTTTGGAGGAGGGCAGGTTGTTTAAATATTTGATAGATGCTTTCTGTTGTATAAAGCAAGATATGGAAAAAAACATTTAAAAAATGTCTTGACTTCTCTGGGCTTCCATTTACTCTCTCTTCCTCTCTCCCACTGTATTGTAGAGTCTTATTCGATCATCTCTAATGTTCCTTCCACCTCTGGTATAATTTGGCGAACAGTTACTAATTGTTTACTGTGTATAAGAGTTTCATATTGGGCATCAGAGGAGATACAATCTTTAAAGAACACTGTGTCTGTTCTCACAGAACTTAATGTTCTTGGAAGAAGATAGCCCATAAATAGAGACAGGTAGAGCCATCAGTAGTGAACAGATTTATTAATTTATTTTTAAATTGGCATTCCCTTCTCTAGTGTAGATCTCAACTCATTCATATCTTTTCATCCTGTGAAATCCTTTCCTGTCTTTCTATAAAATCTAATCTAGAGGCAACATTGTGCAGTGGGAAAAACCCTTGATATTGAGACAAGAGTTCACATCCTAGTTCTGACACTATCTATTTGCATGATCCTGGACTTATTTAACTCATTTAAAAAATCTGTGAAATGGATGTAATGGTATTTGTGCTTCTTACAACTACTTCATATGTATTTAACTACTTCATATGGTTGTTGATAAGAGATGACTATTCTAACTTTAAAATACTATAGAAATGGGGGCTATGGTTATTTTTTTATAGGATCTGGCATGTAGCCAAGACCTTCTGGAATAAGTCTCATGCAAAATAAGAGTTACAAGTAAAATGAGAGGTACAAGTAAATATCAAGAGAAATCTCAAAGGGAAAGATCTTTCATAAAGAACGAGGAAATCTTCCTGGAAAAAGTGGGCATTTGCTAGTGAGTCAGTCAATAAGCATTTACTGAAGTCAGCTTTTGTACTAAACTCTGAGAATTCAAATGCAAGCAGAAAGAACGACAGTCCCTTACTAAAAAGAGATTATATTCTAATAGGGAACACAACATATAAAAGGAAACTGAACAGAAAGTGGACTGGAGAAGGTGCCCAAAGTGGGCAAGATAGAAATGGCATGATACAGTAATGAAGACAGGCTGGCTTGGGGTCCTCCTTAAATAAAGGTTTTAAGAGAAACTCATCACTCTTCTCCAATCAGAAAAATAGAAGGGACTGATAAAGTGTGACTTCCAAGTTTGAGTTGATCTTTCAGGATAATGATGAGGGGACAGGATGAAAAAGTCCAAAAATCTGAACTTACCTAAGGTGGGTTTTAAAGGATGTGCAAGAATTCAATGAGTGAAGAAGTGAGGGGAGGACATTCTAGGTTCTGGGAATGTCATGAACAAAGGAATAGAGGAGGCAAAGCATTGGATATATTTGGAGAACAATAGACTCTAGTTTCTCTAGAACATAAAATATATTGAAAATAGTATAATTATTTAAGAATGGAAATCAAGGCTGGTATCAGATTGTGGACTTAGAGGAGTTTGGACTTTATTTGATAAGCAATTGAAAAACACCGAAGAGTTTTTTGAAGAGGAAAGTGACTTATGAAAGAAGAAGTCTAACTTTGGCCTCCATATTTAAAGGAGAATAAAAAGTATAACAATTAAAATTAAAATAGACTGAAGCACAAAGTTCTAAGTGCAATCAATTTATTAGAAAAACAGATTTATCAATAAATAGGATCTAATTTTCTGCAGCAAAGCTGACTCCATATGAGGGGAACTGCTCTCTTTTATAATTTTGGGGTGTACAAAAATAGAAAGGTTAGTATCATAGATGGAAGAAAATAAGAATGGATGGAAATTGGGGGTGAGGGCAAGCAAAAACTTCTTTCTTTCCTGTGATTGTGAAATATTCATTGTTTGAGTCCAACTGCATCTGCATTTCTTTGAATAATAAACTAGACATCCTCAAAGAATAGCTTGGTGGTGTAAAGATACCACATAAAATTCCCTGGTATCTACCTGCCTCTTCCAAAGGAATAGATTTCATTGACATATAAATAGATCAGTGTTTAATAGGAATACTGGATTTCTAAACTTAACTTATTACAGGACAGTTGAATTCCTAAACTAAGTTCAGAGACAAAGAATCATGCTTAGGAAGTTTATAGGATAAAATTAATAATAAAGTCAATAAAAAAGACATAGGATGAGTCTGATTATTTTGGGAGAAAGTGGAGAGGCTTTAGAGATGAAAATAAAATGGTTAAAGAATAAGGAAACACCATCTGTTCTGAAGATAAATGAAAGGAGTTGACATAATTTAATTTTCTCAACTCATTCAGAATGTATTGAATATTTTGTCTGTCTTTCCCTGTGCTAGGTGAGTAAATGATACAAGTGAGAGAATTTCTTTGTCTTTTTTCCCTCATGAAGTAACACTAAAAGTATTGTGTTTTGTTTTGAGTATCACATCTTAAGAAAAACATTGATAAGCTCAAGTGCATTCAGAATATGGTGACCAAGATGGGAAAAGGACTGGACATCATGTGATGTAAGAAAGAATATGTTATTACTATTAATAATAATTATCATTTCTAGTATTTTCACAGCACTTTAAATTTGTAAAGCATTGTATACATGTTAACTTATTTTATCATCTGTTGAAAACACTGAGAAAGTTTAACCTAAAAAAAGAGAAGCCTTAGGAAGGACATACTAAGTGTCTTTAAGTATTTGAAATGATGACATATGGGAAAAAGACCAGAATGATTTGGTTTGACCCCAGATGGTAGAATTAAAAGTAATGGGTATAGGCCACAGAGAGGGAAGATTTAGGGTAGAAATCTTCATAATCATTAGAGCTGTGCAGAAATAGAATGATTTGCCTTGGGAGATTGTGGGCAGAGGTGGGGGTAGGTGGAACTTATTAGAAAAATTCAAGCAGCATGTTGAATGACCCTTTATCAGAAAGAAGGAAAGGACCTTGCTGGTCAGGTACTGATTAGACTGAGTAACCTCATTTAGTGAAAGAGAGCCTCCCAAGTAAATTTGAATGATGATTATGGGTACAAGTCTTAAAATGAGATTTCAAAAATATGGAATAATGAGCTGACATTAGTGTCCCCATTTTTTTCTGTCCTCCCACTCACCAAGGTGTTCAGCCACCTTCTGATTAGAACAAATCCTGGAGAATAAATCTTCATTGCAAAAAGAACTTATTCTAATCTGAGGCCTCTAAGTGTTCCCTTTCTACCTATTCCTGAGCAAATCAAAGACACAATAGTTAGGGCCAAAAGGGAACCACAGAATGTGAGAACTTGATAGACTTTTTTTAGATCTTGTAGATGATTAGGCCTCAAAAATAATAGAGCACCGTGTTTCCCTCCATTCTATTATTTTCAAATGGAAAAACTGAGATTAAAAGAGAAGTAACCTTTTTAAGGTCATTTTTTGGGTTAGGCAGTTGGGGTTAAGTGACTTGTCCAGAGTCATACAGCTAGTAAATGTTTGAGGCTGAATTTGAACTAAGGTCCTTGACTTCAGGGCTGGCACTCTACCCACTTCATTGCCCAGCTGCCCTTAAGGTCATTCTTAACTCATGCATAGTTACTCCTCTGCCCCTAAGTCCATCCAAAATAAACTAGTAAGAGAAAAAACTGAGTCTGTGCCTTTCCACCAACACCATCACCAAACAATTTTAAGAATATATTTCAACCTTTATGGGATTTATTTAGTTTCATATTTTGGCTCAGATGATAAGCATACAATCTGTTTTCCCAGCAGAATCTCCCAGTTCCTTCTAACTAGCAAGGGTAACTTTAGGAAAAGTTTGCTCATCTGGTTTCAGCAGCTGTTCCTTCCCTCTCCTGCAGACCCAGCCAGCTGGCCAAAGGTGATTATTTCATGGGTCACCTTACTCTAATCACACTAAAATCACCTGTTTCACACTCTAATTAATCTTCTGGATTTGTTCTTCACATCCTTTCATCACCAGGAAAATCAGGCACTCTGAAAACTTAAAATTAGTTATACCTGTGCCAGACTGTAACCTTCTTAGTTTCAGGGACAATCTTTCATTTTATTAATTATATCCCCAATTATGGGGATTCTTGGGCCATAGTAGCTGCTTAATAAATATTGAATTGGATTGGATTAGATAGGAAGTGAATAATCTTTGTCTATCTGAAACTTTCTATAATCTTTTCTCTTAGAATCCATTTTGACCAAACAGATTCTAATTTCTCATGTTCTTCCTTATGATCACTCCCTCTGAGTCACAATATTCTAAGAACTCAATTTTGTATAGCATGTTCAGGTTTACAAAATGCAACATGAGGTGTCAATACAGAACACAGGACTTTTATTCTCTCCCATTTCCTAACCCCAACCAGAAAGGGGACAGCATTTTGAGGTTGCTTCATGGCTGGATTTTCTTTTCTAGTCTCTCCTAACTCTCCCTCCCTACTCAGAAAAAGGGGAGAGTTTAGCTTTTAGTGGTTATTGTTCAGACATGTCTGACCCTTCACAGCTCCTTTTGGGATTTTCTTGGCAAAGTTACTAGAGTGTTTTGGAGTTACCTTCTCTATCTAATTTTACAGAAGTGGAAACTGAGGCAAACAGGGTTAAGTGACTTGCCTAGGTTCACAGCTAGTAAGTATCTGAGATCAGATTTGAACTCATGAAAATGTCTCCTTAACTCCAGACCCAGTGCTAGAGATTCCATCAGCTTATTCTTCTAAGTAAAGATACTTACCTGGAAATTCAAGAGGTCACTGAACTTGGACTTGAAAAAATGTATGTATATAGATGAATATCTATGGATATCTATGTATGTATGTATATATGTATATATATATATATAAAACTTTATCTATCTAGATATATGTCTCCATGGTACAGTGGCTAACATATGTGGATTGGATTTAGGAAAGCCTGAATTTAAATCCCCCTTACTAGCTATATGAGCCTAGGCAAGTCATTTAGCCTTGTATGCCTCAGTTTCCTTATCTGTAAAATGAGTCAAAGCAGGAAATGGCAAAACACTTCAGAATTTTTTCTTAAAAAACCCCAAACAGGGTGACAAAGAATCAGATGTTCTGAAACAATTGAACAGCAGCAACACATATCTTTACTTTGATTAATTTTTGATTTCTTTTGTTAATCTCATGAGTGTTGTGCATTTAAAAATATTAGACTAAGATGGGAACATCACCACACTTTCAAAGGAATTCATGAGATAAGAAAAGCTTAAGAACTTTGCCCTAGAGGGTCTTTCAAGAAATATGATTTTACTGAATTGTGAAATTTTTGGCTAGGTAGGAAAAGAGATTAAGAAAAAAGAGATGACTTTTCTATGGATCAAATTCTGAAGTTGCATACTACCTTACCATAGCAATTTTTTTAGTTTATTGATTTCAGTATACTCATTTTCCCTACCACTGAGCAGGTAGTATGGATGCTAGGTAATATTATTCTCATTTACAGAGAGGAAAGCTAAGCCTTAGGTAATGTGTTAGATCTGGAAATTGAACCAAAATATTCTGATTAGAAGAAGATCATAAACTAAACAGCTTTTTCAATTGTGCTGACTGATAGTGATTTGAGTTGGGAGAGGGATTGGAAAGGGAAAGCTAGTTTTCAGAATTTACCCAGATTCAGGAATTCATAGATTCATGACATGTGAAAGGAATGTGAGGGATAAATCTAAGCCATTTAATAGACAGGTAAGAAAACTGAGACCCAAAGATAGATAAAGCAGTTATAAAGTGTCATATTATGTTGGGCACACTTTTGACGATACAAATACAAGGAAGAATAAGTCTACGTTTGAGGAACTTACATTATAATAGGAGACAATGACTCATAAAAAGAAGATAGAAATAGGAAGGAAATTAGGGAGGAAGTATGTTTCAGAGCAGCAGTGGTGGAGGGGATCCAGCGTCAAGTCAAACTGAATTCAAATGTGACCTCAGACACTTACTTTACTCTGTCCAGTTTCTTCATCTGTAAAATGAGCTACAGAAGGAAATGGCAAACCATTCTAGTATCTCTGCCAGAAAAACTCCAAATGGGGTCATAAAGAGCTTGTACAAAACTGAAACAACAACAAAAACAACATGCAGATGATGAGTGTGAAGAGTCCAGGAGTGAATGAAGTAAAGGAAATGAATGAAGAAGGGAGGGGACTTATTTAAGGTAACAGAGAGTTGTCAGACTGCTAAGTGAACAGTAGTTGAGAGGCTGCATTAAAATTCCTTCTAATTATAGCAACATGATTTAAACATAAAGGGTGATACCACAAACAAATTAGGAGAACAAGGAATAATTTACCTGTCAGATCACTGGAGAAGGGAAGAATTTATGATCAAACAAGAGATAGAGAACATTATAAAAGGCAAAATGGATGGTTTTGATTACATTAAATTAAAGAGGTTTTGTACAAACAAAACCAATACAACCAAGATTAGCAGAAAAGCAGAAAGCTGGGAAACAATTTTTATAGTCAGTGTTTTGGATAAAGACCTCATTTCTCAAATATATAAAGAACTGATTTAAATTGATAAGCCTAAGTCATTCTCCATTTGATAAATGGTCAAAAGATATGAACAGGCAGTTTTCAACTGAAGAAATTAAAGCTATATATAGTCATGAAAATGCTCTAAATCACTATTAATTAGAGAAATGAAAATTAAAACAACACTGAGGCACTATCTCACACCTATTAGATTGGCTAATATGACAAAAAAGGAAAAGAATAAATGTTGCAGAAGATGTGGGAAAATTAGAACACTAATGCATTGTTGGTAGAGTTGTGAACTGATCCAACCATTTTGGAGAGGAATTTGTAACTATGCCCAAAGATCTATGAAACTCTGCATACCCTTTGATCTAGCAATATCACTGTTAGATCTGTATTCTAGGGAGATCATAAAACAGGGAAAAGAACCCACATTTGCAAAAAAATATTTATTGCAGTTCTTTTTATGGTGGCAAGGAATTGGAAATTGTGGGGATGCTCATCAATTGAGGAATAACTGAACAAGTTGTGGTATATGAATATTAATATTATTGTTCCATAAGAAATGATGAGCAGGCAGATTTCAGAATAACCTGGAAAGGCTTACATGAACTGATATTGAGTGAATAGAATAAGAATGTTGTACACAGTAACTACAACATTGTATGATGATCAACTATGATAGGCCTAGCTCTTCTCAGCAACACAAAAGACAATTCCAAAAGGCTTATGATGGAAAATACTTCCCACATCCAGAGAAAAAACAATGGAGTTTAAATGCAGATCAAAGTGTGTTGTTTTCAGGGTTTTAAAAAATTTCTTGTGTTTTCCCCTTTTCTTATGATTTTTCTTTCATAACATGACTAATGTGGCGATATGTTTAATATTATTTCTCATGTATAACCTATATCAGATGTATTGATGTATTGGGGAGGAAGGAGGAAAAATTTGAAACTCAAAATCTTGCAAAGTGAATGTTGAAAACTATCATTATATGTAATTGGAAAACATAAAATACTATTAAGTGCAAAAAATTCCTTCTAATTACCCAGCAGTGTATATTAGGATGTAGGGATAAAATGAAATAAAAAAAGACAAATGAATACCTTTGATGTACAGATCACCACTGATATTTCTCCCTGTTATCTGTGTTTAAGAATCTCTTTATAGTGCTCTCAATCTCTTCCCTTTCTATTTGTGTATTTGCACTAAGAAAATAGTGTGGTATGATAATTTAAAAAAATAAAAAAGGAAAGAAAAAGAAAAGGAAAAAAAGCATTAGATCTGGAGTCAAGATACTTGTAATTCTTATTCTGACACTTATCAACCATGTGGCCATGAATAAGTCACCATCTTCAGGGCCTGGCACACTGTAAGCATTTAATAAAATATTTTTTTCATTCGATCTCATATATGAAATGAGGATGAAACTCTTGCCTCTTGTACAAGAGAACCAGTTTAAAATGTAGCATTACTGACAAATATATCACCTCTTTTCACTGTAGAGCCTGGAGATGGAGGTTGTGGAATACTGTTGCCTATGCTGTCAGATGAAATGATATGTCAGGTTTCAAATTTTTTTTTCTTTTTTAGTCTTTTACAAAGGAAACCTTATTGGGTGAGAGGAGGGACATGTTTATAAATAAATGTGATATCAAAATAAAGGAATAAAACCTCTCCAAAATGATATGTATTGATCGCCTGGCTCAAAGTCCATCCTCCAGAGGACTTAACCCTTAATGCAGTCTTAAACTCCTCCTCTAGAGCCCTGAAGTCTTGATGGGTGGTGTCTCATGTGGCCCACCAAATCCAGGCAAGTTCAGTCACGTTTCATTTTAGACCATCTTTTTCCCCACCTCCTTGCTACTTCTTCAAAGCCTCTGTGCTGTTTCCTTTTACTTCAATCTTAGCCTTCCAGTTCTGGAGCAATACTGTTATTATTACTGAAAAAGGTGGCACAGTAGATACAGAGTTGGTTCTAAAGTCAAGAAGATTTGAGTTCCAATTCCCTCACTGATGTTAGTTATGTGACCCTGAGCAAGTGACTTAACTGCTGTCAGTCTCGTCTATATGGGAGAATAATAAAAGCACCATTTCCAGGATTGTTATGAGCACAAAATAAGTGCTTTGCAAACTTTAAAGGAAATTTATAAATGCTACCATCATCATCATCTTCTTCATCATCATCACCACCACCACCACCATCATCATCATCATCATCATCATCATCATCATCATCATCACCACCATCATCATCCCTTATGGCTCCATTCAATGTTTCATTTATTTTCCAAACCAAAATTAGTAGTCCTCCCAGGCTACCAATCACTTACATGTATTGCCTCCCTTTAGTAGAAGATAAGCTTCTTCAGGGCAGAGATTGTCTTTACTTTTGTAAACATATTTCCAGTGCTTGGGGAAGTGCCCAGTATATATCTAATAGCTCAATGAATGCTTTTTCATTCATTATAAGTAAATTAATTAGTGGGTAGCCCAAGTATTTGTGTAGGTAGTCTTTAAATAATCAAAGAAATATAAAATGGTTCCCAAGCACTGAGTAGATTTTCTGTGGAAGATGTATGGTAAGCCACAAACAGCACTTGAAACAAATGGATGTGATGTTCAAATTGATTAAATAATGAATCCATTTGAAGGATCAAAGGAACGCATCTTCCCTAACATAGCGCTTTGTAAAATTAAGAGAGGTATAGAAATATTAATTATTCTTATTGTAAGCTAACATTGAGCTTAGTTGCTTTCATGATTAATTACCTCTTCCTGGCATCCTTTCTAACACTATCTCTTCCCCAATTCCTTATCCAAGGACATCTTCCTTGCTTGGGTAATATGACTTTCTCCTCATGTTCTAGACCAGTCCTATTTCAAGGTGAACTGAGCTCATGTGAGCTGTCTCCACATCATAGGTGTGCAAAGGTCATATACCTCCTGCAGCTACCAATTAACCCTGAAATCAAAAGCAATAGAAAGAGCTAAATATGAAATCTCAGGATGCCCAAAGCTACCTTGCATTATTAATGTATTTTTTGGCTTGTTTTGCCTGAGAAAACTGTAAAAGCTCTCTTTTGAGGTGGATATTTCCTGATTCTAGGGAAATCAAAGTCCTCTCCTCCCCTCTCCTCTCCTCTCCTCCCCTCTCCTCTCCTCTCCTCCCCTCTCCTCTCCTCTCCTCCCCTCTCCTCTCCTCCCCTCCCCTCTCCTCCCCTCCCCTCTCCTCTCCTCTCCTCCCCTCTCCTCTCCTCCCCTCCCCTCTCCTCTCCTCTCCTCCCCTCTCCTCTC
>JAJPUD010007678.1:0-35789 GCA_023553655.1 Myrmecobius fasciatus
ACCCAATGATCTAATGGAGAATACAAGAAACATAGACATGAAATATGAGGTAACCTAATCACCATCATGAATATGAATCTATAAACCTGTATCAGTGGATGTCGATACATGAACATCATACATGATTATACAAAAGGTATGTGAGTCTATGAGTATGGGAACTCTCTCCCGCAAAGAACTTGGAGACAGGCCCACAAAATTAGTACATAAATTCTGTGAATTAGTTGCCTAGAGATTCAATAATCTGCCAAGGGATACACAGCTAGGTAATATCAGAGGCAGGTTTTGAACCCAGGTCCTTCTGACTATAAGCCTAATGTTTGGTATGCTACAGTAGGCTACCTCTATGTGAAAAAATCCTACCCAAATAAAATGTCTTGTGTAGTTTGTTTTGGCATTTTAAAAATTCTTCTCTTTTCACCACTGGATTAAGCCATACTTAGTTTAAGCTTGGTTCTTTAGTACTATTGATTGTTCTAATTAGGCTTGTCTAATTTACATTGATGAGTATATTTTAGAATTTTATTCAAGAATTATTTTCCCTTTTTCTGGGTGTAGAAGTTGCCAAGTTATGATGAAAAAAGGGCTTATCATTTCTCAATAATAATAGACTGAGTTATTTGGTGAATACAAAGGGATATTTGTAGGCTTGATCCTCTGGGTAAATAACATCGCATCTCATAAAACACAAATTCATTGAATTCTGCCTTATCTCTTTCATATAAAGCACATCATATTCACAGCTGGTTCAGTTCTTAGCCTTTGATTTTTATACTAGTATATTTCCTCTTTGTGTATGTATGCCAGTTCAGATTGTTGAGCCTCCTTATCAAACACAATTATTATTCTTAATTCTAGTGCTCTCTTGGTCAAAGTTAATTGAAATAAGTCTTCTTCATTTTTTTGCATTTAATATCACTCACCAAAAAAAAATAATAGCTAAGCCAAGCAACCAAACACAAAGCTTCGCATAAATGATCATTCTAGCATCTGCACATTTTTGAGTTGGAGAGTTCATAGAATATTCTTATAAAGAATGAATATATAAGCAATAACTCAGACACTGTTCCAACATACTCTCCCCTTTTTTCCTTTCTCACCCCTAAAGAAAAAGAAAAGGAGGTTGATTTAAGAATTTGACACCAGTACACGTATTCACCCATCGGCATTGTAGAGCTCCCAGAAACATCAAATCCAATCATGGGATGTTCAAAACCATATTTGCTTGCCACAGTAACTGGTACAGTGAACTAATTTCTGCGAGGTGATTGGCCCCTAACCTGAAATTCTCTTCAGCTGCCTCCATCAAAGGGAGTAAGAATCTTTTTCATTGCTGCAAGGTTAATAGCATTTTCAGATTCTAATCTAGTCCCTGGAAAATTGTCTTTTTAAAAAATTAATCAATAATACTCATTTTTACATCAGTATGTCAAATAAGGGAGAGCTGACTGCATGAGGCATTTCTGTCACTAACTTTCCTATCTTTTCTTAGTGGATATTACTACATGACAAAAGTCAATAAACTCAGCATGCTTGCAGGTTTGCCATTTTGTTCATGCTTTAATTCATTCGTGTATTAGACCCAGGCTTGCAGTCTTACTGAGCAAAGATGGAGAATTCCCCTGAAGCGAATATTTTTGGGAAAAGCCTTAAATACATTTTCATGTCTGTATCCTGGCTCATTCACCTAAGGGACACTGGAAAAATGTTAGTAAAAACCAATTTGCAGGTACTTTCAGAAAATAAGCAACCAATTAAAACATTAATTTTCAAAATGACCTAGGGCCCATTTAAATTTAGATCTTTTGAACTGGGATCATTTAAAAATTGACCATGTTGGTAAGTTGGGATGATTTTTAAATTTTCCTAAAATCAAGTGCCAATTCTTTGGGAAAGTCTGTATTTCAGATATTCAGTCAATTTGATCAGATTCAATCCAATTCAACAAATATTTAAGGCCTTAATATATACAAAGTATTTTTCAAGTTCTGAGGTTTCAAAGGCAATAATGAAACAGGTCTTGCCTTTGAGCATTTTACTGGGGAGGAGTTTAGATAATAGTATAGAATTTTGAACTTGAAAGTGACCTTAGATATTGTCTCTGATTGTGTATGGTATGTAATAAGTGCTTATTGATTAATTGATCTGGTTTAGCCCACCATTTCACAAATGAGAAAAACAGATTTAGAACAATCCAATGATTTGCCAAAAGTCACACTAAATAGTAGGAGAACTGTGAACCTAACACTTTTGGTTTCCAGCCTAGTGTATGTTCTACTATATTACACTCTCATTCCTATCTGCATGTGAGTTGCTCTCTTACTTTATTGTTCTAAAAGCCACATTTTCTTTGATATTCAAATGTATGTAAATATATATAAGTATTACTGCTTAGAAAATTGCTACTGCCTTGCCTTGTATTATAGGCTAGTAGGTTGATGCTGATTCTTAAAATGAAATGGATGTAGTCATGAAAAGGAAGCACTTTGAGATCTTTGGATAAATGTTACCATAAAAATTTTAATATTCATCTGTTTTCCAATATGTCTAACAACTTAAAATATTTGGATAGAAAATATCAAGCATAACTGTCACCAGTATGGTGGTATGGAGTATTTTAGTAGCCAATGTGATTGACAAGACAGAATGGAGGTTATTTTAATTGTTTTTTGTTTATGTAACTGCCCAGAAGCTATCTAAATTTCCTGGAAGGCCATAAACTATTCAATTATGTGAGGATATTTTGGTTAGAGTGTACATACACTGTCTGGTTTTTGACAGAGTGGCAGAGGGGTAAAAGTGCTAGACTAGATGTTAAGAAGTCCTGTGTTTAAATCTCATCTTAAATACTTGCTATCTATGTGATTCTGGGCAATCCCCTTCCTTTCTTTGTATTTCTGTCTACTTATTTTAAAATGAGGTTAATGATAACACCCATTTAAAAGGGTTGTTGTAAGGCTCAAATAAGATAAAGTATGTAAAACACTTGGCAAATCTAAAAGTCCTATAAAAACCAACATTTTTTTTTTTTTTTTTTTTGCAAGGCACTTGGGGTTAAGTGATTTGCCTATGATCTCACAGCTAGTTCTGAGGATGGTTTTGAACTGAGCTCTCTGGTCTTTGGCCTACTTTTTATAGGCATTCTTGTGAAAGTGACCTTAGAAGTGCTATTCTTTTTTCTGTCTAGGGCTATAGAGGCAAAGTAGGCTTGGAGTGACAATATAGGGATTAAATATATTATGATAAATATCCTTATTCTCAGCTATGTCCTGCACCCTGAAAACTTCAGATTAAGACTTCTTCCCTTTAAGAGTATGCTTGGACACAGGACAGTTTCATTAACTAAATTAATTGGCTACCGATAAAAAGGTAAGAAAACATCTGAATTGACCAAGGACACGGTATAGTTAAATACAAAGGCAGTAAAGGGAGAAACCAGAAAAAAAAAAAAGAATTAAGGAATACTGGGATCATTGGAAAAGATAATTTGTAAATCTTGTAACTTTTTCTACTAATTTTCAGTGTTAAGTGCTTATTATGTTCCAATGCTAGACAATGTGCTTAGTGATGATTAAAATTAAAATGGGGGGAAAAGGAGTATTCCTATCTTTAAGGACATTATGTTCTACTGGGCAGAGACTTCATGTAAAAGACTATGTACATGCAAAATATATACAGACTAGATGGAGGGTACAAGTAGGAGGTGCTCCTCCAAGGAAGGAAATCAGAGAAACTAAGTTGTGATAGTTGATATTTGGGAATAAGGAGTATTTAGCACATAGCTAGTGCAAAGATAGAAAGTCAGGAAAAGAAATGTATGTGGGAAATAGCAAATAGGTCAGTGAATCTGGATCACAGAATATGTAGAGATAGAAGATTCCAAGAGTCACTTTCATTCAATAACAAAAATTATTATCATATACCTCATACAAGATATTCAATCCAGGATGGAGTGTCAATTAATAAACATGTTTAAAGGGGCAGCTAGGTCACTCAGTGGATAGAGCACCAGCCCTGAAGTCAAGAGGACTTGAGTTCAAATCTGGCCTCAGACACTTAACCCTTCCTAGCTGGGCAAGTCACTTAACCCCAATTGCCTCAGCAAAAAAAAAAAAAAAAAAAAAAAAGCATGCTAAAAAAATTTAATTTTGAATTTTAAATTCTCTTCTTTCCTCCTTCTCCCTCCCCCACCCAATGAGAAGGCAAAAAATTTGATATCAATTATACATGGGAAATCATGCAAAAACATATTTCCATATGAACTATATTTCCAAAAAAAAGTGAGAAAAATCAAGTGAGAAAATTATACATGAATTTGCACTCAGTTTACCAGTTCTCTTTCTGGAAGTAGCCTTTAAAAAAAAACATGAGCCTTTTAGAATTATCTTTTAACAAACATTTAATGTTTAATCATTACTATGATTACAGAGCAGAAAAACAACATCTCTAATCTCAAAGTCCTCACATTTTAATGGAGAAAAATTCATGTAAATAACTACGTACATACAAAGTATATATGTATATTTGCACATATGATGTATATATATATAATGCCCATATATAATAATACATACTTTCATAGAGACATTATCTGTGTATGTATCTATATAGTTATAGAAAAGGCCAGATTGTGAAGAATTTTAAATGTAGAGCTAAGGCCTTTCTATTTAACCTTGGAGGTAATAAGAAACAATTACAGTTTATTAAGTAGGGAATGGGAAGAGTGATATTCAAATCTCTTCTTGGAACTATTTTATATCAAATATAAGAGTATCAAGCCTTCTGTGAACTATTTAGAGATATGGTCTCTGATTGGACATGAGAGTTACACTGTATTTTAACTTGATCAGATCACATAGGGACTATTGTGCTCAATTCTGGGCTTTATAGCTTAATAAGAACATTAATAAGCTAAGCTGTCTTTCTCCTTGTATTTATATTCCTGGCACTTAACACAGTGCCTGGCACATGGTAATCACTTAATAAAGGCTCATTGCCTTGACTTGACTGTTCACTTTCTACCATGTGTTTGTTCCACAAGGGGTAACCAACATGGAGCTCTTTCTTTTAGATCTTCTGGGAAAAGAACAGTCTATTTTGTTAGATTCACCAGCATAAGGATGCTTTCTGGAAGCTCATATAATTATTAACATCTGATTGAAAACAAACCACTGCTTCCTACTGCTGCTACTTCACCATATGGTGTTGGAGCTGTTCTTAGCTACACAATGCCAGATAGTCTTGAGGAACCAGTTGTTTATTACTCAAGACTAATTTTATACAGAACAGAATTATGCAGGTCAACAAATGAGCACAGAAGTTCTGCAACTGATTCTATGACCATAGCTTCATAGTTTCTATTAATTATTAGCTTCTTATGGGATACTTTTCAAAGGAGAAGCCTGATTACTAAATTTCATCACAAAATAGAACTGCATTAGAATCTTTGTCCCTGTGTTTATCTATAAGTCTCTCTAATGCTGATGTTAACCTATCAATGAGAAATTTATATTTCCACATTTTCCACATTTACTGGAATTCTTTCTGACCTTGCCCTTCAGGAGAAGGAGAGGAATAGATTTATGGTTTCATTTGTGTAAAGATCTCTCAGATGAGATAACTCCAAGTAGTTCACATCATCATATTCTCTGTAACTTAATGTTTCTGAGAATTACGTATACTATGGAGAGATTGATGATTTGCTCATAGTCACACAGGCAGAATATGTTAGGAAAGGGACCTGAACCCAGTTCTTTCTAGTTTTGAGGCCAGCCTTCTATTCTGCCATACTGAACTGGCACTTCAGGGCTGTTGAATTAATTGTATGGGATCAAGGATGGCATGTATTTTGAGGTGGATGTGGAAGGAGTGCTAAACAGAGAAATTTATATAAGAATTGGAAACTGACTCTGAAGTCAAGAGGACCTGAGTTCAAATCACTTAACACTTCCTAGCTGTGTGACCCTGGGCAAGTCACTTAACCTCAATTGCCTTAGCAAAAAAAAAAAAAAAAAAAAAGAATTGGAACTATTCATAGGCTATCAGCATAACTTATTTGTACAAAAAAAGACAAACTTTCTGTGTTTGTCGGTGTGTAAATGGCCCAGTTATTTTGAAGGTGGTTGTTCCATTTTCTTTACTGTTCTACATGCCCCATGCCTAAATATAATGCTGATTGAATGAGAACATTGAAAGATTTACATTGTGACTTTGAATGTATTCTAACATTAAAATGATAGTAAGGCAGTATTTTTCATGTTGGGTTACCAAAACCAAAAATAAAAAATCTTGAATATGATTTTTCTAATAGATTGGCTTGGGTCATTGAAAGGAAAGTACTTAGTTATGCTAGACTTTCTCAAAATGGCCCAAAGAGCAAGGGCTCCATTTTAGACAGTGTTGAAAGTCTTGAGACACAAAGTTTGCTAAATATTATTCCTGACATAAGACTCTATTTGCCTTAGTTTAATTTACAGAATTTGTGGATAGAAAAACTTATCTCAGATGTTATTACAATGCTTAAAATAAATGTCAGACTGAATCTAAGATTAAAAACTATGAAGGGTGCTCTAAATGAATAGCTAGAGAAGAATGGTCAAGATATCTGGAAAGTTTTCATATCTTTTGAGTGATGTGCTATTTTCATCAGGAGATGGTCTCATTAACATTTTTAAGACTTGCCTTGAATACCTCTACCCAGATTTAAATAAAACTACAACAATACATACTGAGTATTGCTATGTCTCTGTCTAGTCTTTGTTTTTTATTATGATTTACTTGGTACTAGGGGGTCTAGAAGAAAATGGACTACTGCTGGTATAATTGAGGTCCTAAGGCCTATGTCATACAAAGGTTATGGGATGAAGGAAGAAGCATTTTTAAGTACTTTGTGCTGGGTACCATGCTAATCTTTTTATAGATATTACATTAGATCTTCACAATTACTCTTTGGGTAGGTAGTATGATGATCACTTGTACAGTTGAAACTGAGGCAGATAGAGGTTAATCAAATTGCTCAGGATCATTTAGCTAGTATGTGTTTGAAGTCACATTGAAGTTAAATCCTCCTGATTTTAGAGCAGTATTCTATACATTATACTACATACCTGCTTCTAATCTAAAGGTTAGAATTTAGAAAATCTACTGTATTCTAGATCTGAGGAATATGCTACAATTGAAGTTTGGAATGTCTCAATGTGGACATATTCACACAGGTAGCTGACAACTGAGTATTTATGTACTTTTTACATCATATCTTTACATCATTTTCCATGGGCAAATCTGATAAATGGTTTCTTGAGTCAACTACTTTTTGGCAGGCCCTTTCAGACAAGATAAGAGGTAGGATATAGATAATATTCTCCTAAGAGTAGTGGCAACATAAATTTTAAGTCTCTCTTTTATGAATTATATCGAGTATTTAGCACAACATCAAAATGCAGAGGCAAATGAAAATTTTATATTTTCTACAGAGAACTATTTTGCTTTTTAATAATATAAATGAAGGAGGCTAGGAAATAGAATTTTTACTTTGTTTTAACTTTTACTATATTTATACTATTTTGATTATTTAATATATTTATTTTGACTTAGATATTTTCATTTTTAGAATTCTATTTTGATTTTTCATTTTATAAAAAAAGATTATATGTGTGAATAGAATGCTATTATGGCAGAATTTCTTGTTTTCATGCTAAATAGAGGCAAGTAATCAAACTCCCCATATTTTAGAGATTAGGAAACTTAGGCCTAGGAAGACTGAACTGATTTACCTAAGATCATATAGACAGAAATTGATATCAGAATTCAGATTCAGATTATTGTCTGAATTATTTAATAATTATTAATTAATAATTATTATTATTCAACTATTTTGACTACAAGACTAGAACCATATCTGCTGGCAAGCAGAAAATGGGTTCAAGACTAGCTCTGTGATTTGAGACAAGTCATGTAGCCTCTCTGAATCTTATTTTTTTCATCATCTGTAAAATTAAGGGTTGAGCAAGATGATCTCTAAGGTCTCTTCCAATTGTAATTGTCTATGAAATGGTTATTCCATTTATTTAATCATTTATCAAGTATTAAATATCTTGTAAATTCTGTATTAAGTTCTAAATGATTTTGGAGATGGTGTTTTCTCAAGTGCAAACCGTGAATTAATTGTCATTTTCACCAAATTGTCACAATTTATAGAACTTCCTCAGCATGAGATATTTCAGAAATATCTCTTAATATAATTTTCAGGAATTACATTGAAAACCATCCTTTAGTAAATTTATGTGTATCCAAATAAATGATGAAAATGATAGATGATATATTTCTGCCTTGTATGTTTCTCCATCCATCCTTTTAAAAGATCATTTTCAAAATGAGATTATGGGACTAGGATCACTCATTGAATATTTCAAAAGGACAATAAGGAAAGATTTGAAGAATGGAAAATTGATGTCCAAAGAATGATATTGTCTCTCATCATTTTCCTCTGCTTAAATCTAGTCACCTAGGCTTACACCTTAGGTTTTATCCTCAGCTCCTTAGTGTCTCTCACTCCTCATATCCAATGAGTTGTCAACTTATTGATTTTATCTTCATTATGTCTCTTGTACAAGATGCTTTCTCTATTCTGGCAATGCTACTACCATGGTGCAAATTTTTATCACCTCATTCCTGAATACTGCAATAGCTTCCTAGCATGTCTTTTTGCTTTAAGACTCTCTTCACTTCGGTCTCTCCTCCACTCACTTATCAAAGTGATCTTCCTAAAGCACAAGTCTGATTATGTCACTATCTTCAATAAACTCCCATGGCTCCTTGTCACCTCCAGGATCATATACAAAATCCTCTGTGATTCAAAGCTCTTTATAATCTGTCCCCTTCCTATCTTTCTAGTTATCTTACACCTTACTCCCCTTCACCCTTCACTAGCACTAGTAATCTTTTCAATGTTTTATAAAATACATTTGTTATAACAGGATTCCTCCATGGTTGCTAAGTATAGTTAATGAACCTTCAGTGATTTTCTCCATTTCCTTAGCAATCTCAGGAGAAAGTTAGGTTTTACCAATTTATATACATCTAGCTAGAATGAACAAGCTTTTTAACCAAGTTTAACTTAAAAAAAATCCTTTCTCTTAATTTTTTTGAAAAGAATAACAAAATAATTTAAAGGGTGATAATAATGGTTATTATTAAAATAGCACTTCAAGGTTTGCAAAGTCTACAAATATATCATTTTAATCTAACAATAAATTTGGATCTTAACAAATGAGAAAACTGAATTTGAGAGAGGTTAAACAATTTCCCCAGGGTCACACAAAGTATTTGAAGTCATATTTTAACTCCTTTCCCTGACTCTAGATACAACACTCCATCTAGTGAGCTACCTAGCTCCCTTATTATCATTAAGAATGAAAGCTACAATAAGCCTGTGCTTCTACAATACATCTTTTTGTAATAGAAACAGTACATGCAATAAAACAATGCTAGCAGTTTATACTGCTAACTAATATAGCTGTGATTTTTTTTTTGGGGGGGGGGAACCAACTTCCAAACCTAATCTATTAGCTATCATTACAAAGAAGCATTTCATAAAGGAAAACAGCCTAGTGAAAATCTTTAACAAAAAATAGAGCATCTACAAAAGGAAAGCTGCATGGAATAGATGAGACATTAGTTGAATGAGGTGGGGTAAGAAGGTAAGACAGTGTTTTTTTAAGTCTTTTTGTGCTCTTTTCACCGCCATCCATCCAAGATGCTAAATAATCTTTGTACTGGAAAGGACCAAAAAAAAAAAAAAAAAAAAAGACAGGGAAATCTAGCATGAAAAAGGAAGCAAAGATCACAAAGGTAGCTTTAGATATTTGTTATAACTAGTATGAACATAAGACAATTTTTGCATGTGTGTGTTTGTGGGGTTGTTTATTTAGCAAGGTAATTGAGACTTTTAATCAGCAGTCCTTGCTTTATGAAATCATTCATTTTGTGACTTCTAAGTTGGAAAAAAATTTTGGAGAGTGGGTTTTGGACCTCTGATTTCACTTATATAAAAAATTTCTCTGGATAGACATTGTGGTGGAAATTTCTGAAACATGTGTGTGTGTGTATCAAAGGTAGATCTGGAACCCAATATCAGAGGTAGATCTGGAACTCAAGCCTGTCTCCAAAGCTTCCTATTTACCTTGTCTTTTGTGCTGGAGATAGTCTTAAAAAACCATCTAGAACAGGAATTTTTAACCTTTATTGTATTATAGTCAGGGATATGATAGTAAATATTTAAGAATTGGATCGCTGAAAAAAAACTGTATGCAGAATAGATTTTAAATATTCATTATTAACATTTACCCATCTTTTTTAAGTCCAAAGGATCAATAAAGTAACAACTCAGTCCTGATTTGCAGTATTTGCCTATTTCTCAGATGTAAATAAATGCTTGTATTGAAAATTGAAGAATGCACTCCTGGAAGCCTGCTTGAAGGAAACTCCATTCTACCCCTTTCTGGGTCATGTTGGCCATCTGGTGAAGTCTATGGACTTCTTCTCTGAATATGCTTTTAAACACATAAAATAAAAGCAACAGCAACACCATTTATCAAAATATTAACAAAATTCATGCATCTCAGGTTAAGAATCCCAGATATGAACCCCAGAATGTGAAGAGTCAATAACATTCAGTATAGTATGGATATTTACTAGTGCAAGATTCAGGGAACTTGAATAGAGCCTTTGTATTTGTGAATTTTCCTTTGAATGATAATCTCCATAAAAGAAAAGACCTTATTTTCCCCATAATTGGAAAACACCTTGGATACCTTAATGTAGGGCCTCATGCACAATGAGTACTCAGTTAATATTTGTTCTTGTTGATACATTCAGTCCAGCTAATTGCCAAGTATAATGCAAGGTGTTAACTGTGATCTATAAATCCCTGACTAGTCAAGGTCTCTTACCCTCATGGACTACTTAGAGTTGGAGCATTCTCAAGATTCTGAAACTCTACCATGGAGACCTGGGGATGGCATTTATGGTGGAGAGCTCCATTTGAAGCTTGGCAGAGGCCCAGTCAGCTGACCTTCAGGGCATGGTAAAAGACTCATCTTCTAAAATTGCCACTTGATATTGTAATATATGCTGGCAACAGCTGCTGCTGTGTTTTATGTATTTTAACTAAATGTTTTATATTTTGCACTTGTGCCTTTAGGCAATTTAATCATGAAGGATGTAATTTGATGAATCAAAAAGGAAAAAAAACAAACAAGATGAATGTTTTAAAAATGGTCCAGTCATATAATTTGAGAGGCTAACATTTTTCTCTCATTGGGATAATCATTATTTTCATCAGGGAGAAGGGAGGACTGGACCTATGATTTCATTGATAGAGGAAATTTCTCACTAGAAAACTGTCAATACAGAACAATACCTGCTCTGCCATCTATAGTCTAAGAGAATTGTACCTGAGATGCATATGTTAAATGATTTATCAAGGTTCACAAAGTTATTATATGTCAGAGGAGGGATCTAAATTCAGATTTTCCTAATTCTGAGGCTAGATCCCAGTCATACTTTATTTGCCTCTGATTTTTTACAGTATTTTACAGTATTTAGATTGTTCATCAACTACTTTGATATTTCACAAACATTTTCAAGGGGATTAAATTTAGGAATAATGTGGACTTGGACGTGGAGTGCAGGATACTTGCACTCATATCCAACTCTCTATTGCTTTGTGACCTATGACAAATCACTAAACTTCTCTAAGCTATTATTATTACCTCAAATTAATTCACTAAATTTCTTTCCATATGCACATTATGGACACCAAAAGGAGTGGAAGGGATCATAGAATCATAGAGAGATGCCATCTAGATCAGTACCCTAATTTTACATTTGTGAGCATGGAGGTCCTGGAGAGGTTCCTTACAATTATCCCTTCCACATCATGAGAATTAGGGGTATAGCATCCCCATGATCTGGAAAATCCATATAAAAATTTTTGGCTTCCCTTTGTACTAGAGAAGAAGTCTAAATTATTGTGTTATTAAAAGATAAAATATGTTGATATTTTACAATGTTATACATATTTTTTATTCATTTTTGTTATTCTAAACTTTTTCTGTGTCATCTACTGTGTTTTGTGTGTAATCTGTGGCTTCTGCAAAATTCTACCTAAATTCCCATTTAATTTCTTATGCCCACTCACAAAGTTGTGATGTGGAAGGTATAACTGTACTCTCTTAAAAAATTTCCTTTTGTGTCCTAAAGATCAGTCTATGACTAGAAATTTAATTTAACAATGGCTAACTTTATATAGCACTTTAAGTGCCATGTAAATGATTTCTCAAGGTCATACAGGTATCAGGTGGGGAAACCCAGGATTCAAAATGACATTGGTTAGTTGGTTGGTGTCCTTCATTCTCAAAGAAGACTAAAATGATTTCACCTTGTGAAGTCAAAGTACAGTGTATCCACCTGTGGTTGATCAGACTAATAACAAGCTTGGAAGGCTCTACCACATTAGGCACAGGACATTAGTTCACATTAACATTTGAAGTGGAGATGTCTCTAAATTTGTGCATATCATATTTCTTTTGTGCTACTGCAATTCTGAATATGGTGCTTTCTTTGATGCAGTCATGCCATGCCCAGGATCCAAACTGAGGCAATCTGACTCCAAACACATAGGTTGGCATTTTTAGAATTCCAATTTATCCCCCCACTTAGTATCTAATTTTAGTAGATACATCAGAAGTGAGATTTTACACAGAAACACTTGAGCATGAAAACCTCTACCTATATATTTATTTTTCTTTTTATGTGGAACAATTTTTTGATGCTTCAATACAAATATAAATTATGTCCAACATCTAAACTGAGTTAATCCATTACAGATCAATGACTTTTCAAATATGAAAAGGGTAATTCACTTAAAAATGATTGTTGCTTTCCTTCCTTTTTCTTTTTAAAGCTGAAAGAGGTCATGTTAAACACAATCAATAAAAATTAAAAAGCCTACCCATGGATGTGATGGTCTATGGAATTGGAGACTTTTTTGTGTCTATCTCCCATAATTCTTCCTACTCAACTTCCTCTTTGTCAACTATACATGCATATATTTTAGTAAGTACAGGTGAAGAAAATGAAAATTGTTGTGAACAATGAAGAAAATGCTAAGGAGAAATTTTGTAAATATGTTTCAACTTTGTATGAGAATACTTGGATTAATTAAAACCCCAACTAACTGCAATTGCCCATTAATATGGATATGGATATGGATATGGAAACACCTTCCAAACTAGAAAGTGTTTGTTGCATTGGAATCAATAAAATATGTAGAACTTAGTAATGTAGTTTAGTGATATAAGAAACAAAAACATTTCAAGATAGAACCTCGAGTCTGTCAATATGCTCTCCAGTCTTCTTATATCTCTTATGCCTTTCTTTACGTGATTACATATCAACAATGGTCATAAATCACTGTGAGTTATGTAAAAAAAAAATCTCACTCATTAAAGAAAGTATTTTCAGTTTAGCATATTTAGTCAAGAAAGTGGATTGATACATGTTCAAAAAGATATTCAACAAAGTTCTGAAATATTCTTTTGGTTAATTCCCAGAGAGTCAGATAAATAAATAATTTATAATAGTATTTAAGCTAATCAAAGTTTTGCTGTAAAAGCATAATAGAGGGTAATTTTACAGACCTAAAATAATGATATAATATATAGCATTTATATTAAGATTTGCAAAAAAAAATTACACATGTTAATTTTGAGAAAAAGTAACTTTAAACTGCTCAAGATTTGGGTATGTGCTTGTACTGGGAGACTGGAAATATTAGGTTAACTATAAATATAAATTTATGAAGTTATCTTCTAAGACAAGGGTCCCCAATTAGATTTAGTCCCTATAACCTTTTGGTTTTCAGTAATTTTTCCTGTATTTCATATTTTATGAAAGAAAATATGTCCTAGAACATATCATATATACATATGAAATAAAACAGATGAATTTGAATATAATTATACAGGTACTTACCAAATATTCTCCACATTTTCTTGAAAAGTCTCCCTTTGACTATGTCCTTCAAAGTCTAACCATGATTTAGAAATTTAATTTAACAAGCACTTAATAAGAAATAGCATTTAGAAACAAATTTTAAAGCTCCAAAACCCCTGGAAAAATGGAAAATTTTAGAGATGAAGAGCCATTGAATTAAGAATAATTAATAATTTGTGCTATTAAAAGACTAATAAAATAGAGAAACTACAAACTAATATAATTAAAAGGAAATAAAACCAAATTGCCAATCATGAAACTGAACAAAAAAAAAGGAGAAATGAAAACATTTGAAGAAAAAATAAAAGAAATTGTTAGAACCTATCTTTTTCAACTCCTGGAAAATAATATACATCACCAAAATTAACAGCACAGAAAAAGAAAAATTACAATCCAATTTTACTCTAAAAAATTTGACAAGCTATTAATCAATTCACCAAGGAAAAAACCACCACCACCAAGACTAGATGAATTTACAGAGTGAATTCTATTATAACAATTAATTCTAATAATTCATAAAAATATGGCAAAATAGAAAAAGGTGAAAGCATATTCTCTTTAGGAATCAAATATTGTATTGATAACTAAACTAGATAAAGATTAAATTAAAGGGCAAAAACCATAGACCAATGTTTTTAATTGATAATGATCTCAAAAATATTGATTAAAATAAATGTTGATTATCTATTTATAATAGAAATTTAGATTGTTCAATGCTAGAAAAACTAAAACTATATTAGACTATGTTAATAGAAAAAGTACAAAATCCTTCCCAATTATGTTGAGATGCAGAAAAAAAACTTTCAGTAAAATATAATATTCATGTTTAAAAAAAGTTGCCACTAGAAAATATAGGAATAAATGGACTATTTTTTTTTCTGTGCAGAAACAATACTGCATTGTTGAACTGGCCTAGCATGCTCTTTAAAAGAATGGTACTTCAATATCCCAAAGGTTTGATGGGAAAAAAAAATACTTATTGTACTTTCATGACTTCTGGTAATGTCTCAGACAAGATACCTTAGAGGAAGGAGAGTCTGTAACAAGAGAGATGTGCTTTCTCATCTCTGGGAGATTTAAGAGATGAAGCCTAATAGTTTATCTCTGCCATATCAAGGATATGGACTCTTCTAAGGTTTTCTAAATCAAAACTCTGGATTGTAACCCCATGTGGGGTTGCATAACTGACTTTGGGGACTGTCAAATTATGATTTATTATTAGCAAATGTATAGTTTATATACTCATATGCCTGGGGACACATAAACATATATTGGGCAAAAAAAGGGGGTCTCCAGTGGGAAAGGTTTAAGAAGCCCTGTTTTAAGCCATTCCAATCATATTCACCCTAATGTATCTAGCACCTGATGGGATGTTGACAAGGTGAGAGAAGGGGATAAATCAAAAGTAGTAAACTGAAGTTTTAAGTCAGTGAGTGACAGGTTATGATGGTTCCACTGACAGAAATGAGGAAGTCATAAGAAATTGTTTTTTATTTTTTTTAAAGATAAATTTGGTTTTGGACATGGTGAGTTTGGAGTGCCTGTGGACTGTCCTCTTTAGGCCAGAAATAAGATTTAAGTTTTCAAATCTAGAGAAAGATTTAGGAGACAACTGTACACAGATGATAGTTGAAATAGAATATAATGTAAAAATTCTTAATCTTATTTTTTTGTAATGAATCTTGGATAGTCTGGTTAAACCTATGGATTTTTTCTTAGAATAATGTTTTTTAATATGTAAAAATAAAAATACATAGGATTGCAAAGGAAACTAACTATATTGACATATGATGATTGAAATATCATTTTTAAAAGGCCATGTACCCTAGCTTAGCAACTTTGATATAAAGAATAGAAGAGGGTTTAGAGAAAACAATATCTCACTTAAGAGCTCTGGAAGAGGAAAGATAACCTAGAGAAGATACAAAAAACAGATGAAGGGTGAGAAGAGATTTTAAAAAATGTAATGTCATAGAAACCAAGAGAAATGAGATTAGAGGCCATGATTAAAGCCATGTCTTAATCTATTTATATTTTACCATAACATTTTGCTTTGCTGTAATAGTAAATATTTGTTGAATAGAAACATAAATAAATCAAAGAATAAGATCCAGTATATCCTTTCCATTCACCACTTATTTAAATAGTTCAATTTTAAAATTTTTTGGTCCTTCCTGAAATTACAAAATGATGTTTTGGCCATTAAAAACTAGGAGCACTACCTTTCTGGGGTGTTTGCATTTAGTATTATTTCCTCTTGTATGCAAAAAGCTTGATATAAATCTGTGCACCCTGCATGTGTTTATCAGAGAGGACATGAAAGCAGGACTGATATTGTCTATTTTGGTGCAATGATATGATTCCATAGATTGGATACTTTTATAAATGGAGGAATTATTTCTTTTTTTTTAATTGCAGAAATGAAGAGAATATCTGTTGGTTTTTAATGGGATAAAAAACCCCAATGGATTTAGGGATGATTCTTTAATGCAGTATTTGTGAGCATTCACCCAATATATTTGCCTTCTATTCTTCAACAACTTTAAGATGAATATAATTATACATAAGATTTTGCTTAAGGACCAAAATGTGAAAACAGAAATCCTACATTGAGTGATAATCTGGGGGAAGCCACTAATTTGCAGCAGGGTTTATAATTTAGTTTGCAAATCTTAAAAAAGCTGATTCAACAAAAGCACTGCATATTCAAGATTAATAATTCCAAAGAATGATTCTCAGCTGTCACTGACCTCATAGGCTTTGTGTTGACTCAACATCCTATAGATGGCTCTTATTCTGAAGACAAAGCCCTAACCAATTTAGTATGAGAAAATGTAATAGGAAGTTTAATGACTCAAAATCAAAGGAAAACCCAAGGCTAAGTTGTCGTCTTAAGAGAAGTATAGAAAAATTGAAAGGCTAAATGTCATACATACTGTTCAAGCCTTTCCCAGAACTTTCTCTGGTAAAGGGACATAATTTGTCAGTCAGTCAATCAACAAATATTTATTAAATGGTTGCTGATGAAAGGCTGTGAGAAGTGCTGGAAATAAAAGAGAGGAAACATCCAATCCTTACCTTCAAAGAGCCCTCATTCTAATGGGAGAGATGACATGTGAACAACTTTGTACAGACGAGACATGTTGAGGGCAGATGAGAGGCCATCTCAGAAGAAAAGCATTAATAGTGGTGGAAATGGGGTGGGGTGGGAATTCTGGTCAGGAGCTCTCTTACAGAAGGTGGAGTTTAAGCTAAGATTTCAAGGAAATCAGAGAAAAAGGCAGGAGGAAGAGGTGAGGAGGGAGTGCATTCCAGACATGGAGGACACCATGAGGAGGCCAAAAGGCCCATAGCAGGAAGATGGGAGATGGGATGTTTGTTGTGGGTGAATTGCAAAGAATTGCAAACTAGTGACTCTCTGAGGATGGGAGGGAAGCTTAAGCAGGCTGAGGCCTTTGAGCTGTGGTGCTGGAGTGCACACATCACAGAGGAATAATAACAAATACTATGGGTGTCTGCCTTGGGGAGGGGCGCAGGTAGAAAAACACAAACACAGAACAGTTTGAGCCTCCAGAGAATGTATTTTGAGAGATAGCAAAACCTCATTTTTCCTGACCTGCCTTTCTCCTAGCATAAAGGTTTTGTGAGATTAAAGGAGCACATTTTATTTGAAGCTCACTGAGTAAACTACCACTGAAGCCCAAGGACATAGATTCATAGAGTTGGGTAGGCATTTGAAATATTGAACAATTTCTCTGTCTCTCTCTGACTCTATCTCTCATGCTGTCTCTCTCCCTCTCTCATATTGACCTTTTTTGTCTCTTTCCTTCCCTCCCTCCCTCATTCTCTCTCTTTCCCCCTCTCTGTCTGTCTCCCTCTCTCCTTCCTTCTCCTCCCTCCTCCCTCCTCTCTTTCTCTGTCTCCATCTCTCTGTCCCTCCCTCTCCCTTCCCTCCTCCCTCCTTCCTTCCTCTTACTTTCCCTACTCTGCCTTCCCTCTTCCCCTCCCTCTCCCCCCATCTTCCTTTCTCCCTTTGCTTCTTCCCCTCCCTCTCTTCTCCTCCCTCTTTTTTCCCTCTCTCCCTCTATGACTTTCTGTTTCTGTCTCTATTTCTCTCTCTTTCTCTCTCACTCTCTCTGTCTCTGTCGCCCCTGTCTGTCTATCTCCCTCCCTCCTTCTCTGTCCCCCCCTCTCTTCCCTCCTTCTTTCCTTTCTCCCTCTCTTTGTCTGTCTTCCTCTCTCCCTCTGCTTCTTCCTTTCCATCTCTTCTCCTCCCTCTTCCCTCCCTTCCTCCTTCCCTACACCTTCCCCTCTCTTCCCCTCCTTTTCTCTCCCCCGCACTGTCTGTCTCCCTGCCTCCTTCTCTGTCTCCCTCTCCTCCCTCTTCTTTCTCTCTCTGTCTCTTTCTGTGTCTTTGTCTCCTTTCCCCTTCCAAGTTGTGTCTTTCTCTGTCTCTGTCTCTATCTCTATCTCTCTATCACTGACTCTTTTATTGTGTTTTTATGTTTTTGTCTCTTTCTCTCTGTCTTTCTCTATCACTTCCTTCCCTCCCTCTATGAGTATGTCTGTGGCTCTGTCATATCTGAAAGAGAAGGAAGGAGTCAAGTTGATTTTCAACTAAATCTATCCCCAGGACTGATTGGAGATAAAAAGGAGAAAGCAGAGAATAAGAGGAAAAAATGGGCAATTAATAACAGTAATGATAGCTTTTATGTAGTATTTTAAAGATTTGCAAAGTGCTCTACAAATATTCTCTCATTTGATCCTCACAAAAACTCTGGGGAAACAGGTGCTATTATTATCCCCATTTTATAGATGAGAAAATTAAGGCAGACAGAAGTTGTATCTTGTCCAGGATCACATAGGTAGTAAAAAGTTTATTTTAGAATTTAACCATGTTTGAGAACTGATTGGGTGATTGAAATGCAGTTGGTATTGAAAGTTCTCTGCCGAAAGCATCCATATTTTCCCATTGGTCTTCTCCATGAAAATCAAAAATCCTGACTCCAGGGTGAGTTCTATTCATTGTGCTACCTTCCTCCTTGGCTACCTGTTGGATTTTATTTAGGCAAGTGGTGTATATAATGCATGGTTCATTGTTAAATCCGATTTACTCTTGTATATGCTTATTAGGGCTAATAAGTCTTATGCTCAACTTTATTGACCTTTACAATATCAACCATGGTAAGAACAAAAATCATTCAGATTTCTAAAGGGGCAGGAACATGATGAGATGAACTCATATACCTTTCCTTTTCTTTCCTGTCCTACAATTTTGTTGTTCAGCTGTGTCTTGATTCTTCATGACCCCATTTCACAATGATATTGTGATTGTCATTTCCTTCTCCATTTCATTTTACAGATGAGGAAACTGAGGCAAACTAGTAACTTACTTAGGTTCTTATAGATCCAGATGAACTCAGGAAGGTAGTCTTCCAGGGTCAGCATGGCTATCCACCATGACACCTAGTTGCCCTAATGACTAGAGTTATAGTCCTACAACTTCTTAGTCATAAAATGGAGGTGCTCATGCTGTTTTCATTCCCAATATAAAGTGCCATCACATTATTGATTTTTTTCTTAATAGAGAACATAGTTTGAGGATTGGAAAAGGAAGAGTTGAAATCCTGTTGCTGCCTGTGTGACATTGGACAAATCATTATATTTCCAACTCTTGGTTTCTTCATCTATAAAATGAGAGGTTTCTATTAATTATAAACATATGACACATAACCACTAAGAATTTCAAAAAATATCTTATTAGATTTTTATCACTATACCATGAATTAAATTTTATCGGGATTCTTAGTCCCATTTTATAGATAAGGAATCTGAGGCAGAGAGTGTTAAGATGATTGACTTAAATGATTATGGTAACATAGCTATTAAGTGTCAGAGATGGGATATGAACTCAGATTTTCAGTACTCTTTCCCATGTCAAGCATATAATCTATAAATTATCTATACTATAGATATATCTATGGTAAGTGGGAGGTAATTCAGAGGAATATGTTCAATGAATGAAGTGGAACTACATAAACCTACTTCCTTTCTGTTTTTGATGGCATTTTATTCTGAAGCTTTACGAAAAAATTATAAAAGGGGAATTATTCCTTAATGTATTGAAGAATCTCATAAGACTCTTTTAGTTGGATTTTTCCCCCAGTACTCTCCTAGTTTTCAGGAATTTCTGACTCTTCTATATTACAATCAATTTGACTGCCTGTATAGTAACTAGAAGCAGAATTTGATGCTTCCATCTGGTCACTGGAGATGGTATAAAAACCCTTTGGAAACAGTCTGGGCAGATGAGTTCATACTAGAGAAGCTAATTTACTTGGAATGGGCTCTTTTTGAAATTAAGTTCCATTGATATCTGGAAAAATCCTTTAATTGGTGGGGTGGTACTATGTGCTTGTAGCTTAAAGCTGGATGAATTCCTGGAGTGGGACTGTTTTCTGGCCTTATTTATATATCTAGTGTTTGGCACACAGTAGGCACTTTATAAATGCTTGCTGACTGTCTGACTGATAGAATAGTATCCATCTGTGAAGCAAATGGACTATCTCTATCCCCTGAGAATAACCAACTCATAAAAGGCCCCTCCTGACTAAAATAGGCCAAAGCTTAGTGGAGGCAGCCCCTTGATTTTGAGATTTAAAAGTAATGAAATGGGATTGGCCTCAAAGTTTCTTTGTGAAGATAAATGAGATTATATAGACAAGGTTCTTTGGGGTCCTCTGAAGAAAAGAAAACAATTTAGGGATGATTAAATATTAAGGGAAACAGTTCTTTTTAAAGAATTGTTAAAAGTACCTTATATGAATAGATTCTCCTCATTATATTAATAGCAGAGGCTCTTGTCCTTAAAATAATTTGAAGCTATGTGGATTCGGTGTAAAAGAATAGGATTAGAGAGCCATCTAGTTTCAGAAACTTCACACATTTAGGTATAACCTAAGTGCTTGGCTAGAATGCTGAAGCAGGTTTCTACATTATCGTTTTTGTTGTAAATTGTTCTCAGAGAATATTTTATGTTCAGATATCTAAAGAGAAGTAACACTATGAATGCCATTACTTCAATTTTGAACAAGCTTTATTAGGGGGGAAAGAGGATTATTTTTTATTAATAAGAAATTCAGTAAGGTTATTTTTTTGAGGGTGACCTCTTTAACATGTTGCAGTGACCTGTCTTTTAAGCTTGCTGCTCTATCATATTATGGCATTTTTTCCATGCCTTTGAAAGTCACCTTTCCCTTCTCTGAATTAGCATAGTATTTTGTATATTTCTAAAATCACTTCTAAAATCCCTTTTTCTGCATTTTATGTTTCCTATTTGACTGTAATCTCCTTAAGGACAGGTTAGACATGAACCTAAATTCCCTTACTTCAAGGCTGGATCTCCATTTACTATACCATGGTCTCTCTCAAAAGTAGAGATTATAAAATCTCTTTTTTTTTTGGGGGGGGGGGTGGAAGGTACTTTGGAGCTCATATACTCCAAACTCCTCATTTTGCATATGAGGAAATTGAATTCTAGAGCTTGTGGGCTTGCCCACAAGTGATAGATGACATTACTGGGATTTGAATCCAGTATCTTTGACTCTAAATAAAGTTCTCTTTTCCCTGATAAAACTGAGCTATTTGGATTTGTTATCTAGCTGACCAATTTGCTTTACTAGAGATTTGAATTCAGCTCTTAAAGCTACCCAAGTCCTTGTTTCCTTTTGTAAGCTTCACATCACAAAACCTTCAATGATGGGGGTTCTGGCTGCTGCAATTGTTGTTGAAATTTTTACCCCAGGCCACCCATTCATTTTAAGCTTGGGACGAAACAAAATGACACTTATTTCACAGTATCCTGAAATGAACTGAGTATCAAAATAATCCCTTTGACAGAGAGGACAATGTCCCCATTCGAAAAAAAAAAAAATGAAAGCAAAAATAATTTAACGGATGTAGTTGAAACTAATTGGTGCCCTTATTGGCAGAGGCTCCAAAAGGAATAGGGATGGAATTAATCTCCCACTCCAAGATGTGGTAAATCCGGTAGGTTGAAATGGCGACTTGGCAGGGTAGGTAGCCCCAGAGTAGCTATATCATGTGATACCTCTCTGTTCTGTGAAATCTCCTCATACAAAGCTGTCAGTCTGGGGTCTTTTGTGAGCATTACATTTTCCTTTCAAAGAAAAAAAAAAAAAAAAGATTGACCCCTACCTCCCAAAGTACCACACAAATCAGCATGATTGGTAATCTCTAATAAGAGACATCAAGCTCTGAATAACAGGGGTATTGTAGGGCCAGACTGAAAAACTTGGCAGCCCTGAATGGGGGAGTTTGAGCAACATCTGCCCCAACTATTCTGAGCTCAAGGACTTTTATGAGTTCTAAACCTGCTCTCTAATTGTTGCCTAAAGGATAAACTGCAGTTCACCTGTTAAAAAAATATTTCAGTCAATTTAAGAAAGGAGAAACACATATTTGAGTCCTCTCAGTGTATATTAAAAGTATAGAAGTATAGAAATTCCATCCAAGGACATTTTAAATCATGTGACATGGTAGCACTGACAGACTTTTATATATGACCCCATCAATATCAGATTTGTGTTTAGCATCCTTTTTCCCCAAACGAGTGAAGGTTATTCTAAAATTCTTATTCAAAGATCTATGAACCAAAGCCACAGATGGGGTATCGGTGTGTCATTTCCATGGCCATATACAGATTACAGAACGTATGCAGCTGTCCCATACTCCCTTAATAGACCTACAGCTTTTCAATACATCTTCCACTGATGGGGTTTCTGTGTATAAACATCATTTCAGAATGAAACGTGCCAGATGTCCTGCAGTGCACTTAGGTACAACAAGGCACTTTTAAAAAACGGTGCCTTTATTATTTACTCATTTGCACAGATAGGACTTCTGGGATATGGAACTGAAATCCAAAGTTTACTGAATGAAAGAGAAAAATATTCCAAAAGGTTTCAAACTCACCTGTACCTTAAAATTTTTCCTTTTAGATTTTTTAAAAAATGCACTCCTCTATAATTAGGTTTCTCATAATTTCTCCTACTACAAGTCATCACTTAAATTAACATCTCAGCTTAATAAAGGATAGAAATAAACACACACACACATGCATCTTTTATATACTTAGTGAATTTTAGATCAGGACTATGATACTTTAAACATTTTATTCTTTCAGTAGTGTGGGCTAATTTTTAGAATTACTTTGCCTGTGTTCTTGAGATTAATTTCAAATTACAAGAATAAATGTTTTGACCTTCTCTAAGGATTCCAATGGATAATAAGAATGGAAAGCAGCTCTTTGGTATTATTCTAAAACTAGCATTTTATGCTACTTTGGAACATTTTTAATGTGTAACCACATTGTCTACTAATTGATTATATGTTACCTCATCATATTTTCTAAGATCTTGAATGTCTCTCTCATCCTATCAGACTATAAGATCCTTGATTTTAAAGATCAAGTCTCCTATCCTCCCCCACCCCCCACACACATCTTTTAAAAATCTTCCAAGGAGTCTTTCATAGTACTAAGAACACAATGATTATTTGTTGACTGAATTTGAAGATGGTGGCCTTCTTCTTCACTGAGGCTAGAACAAGAGGGACATACACTAAAATTATAAGGGGTACTCACATTCAGAAAGAGAAATTTTTTTGTTTCTAAAAATGTTCATTGATTCTAGAATAGACTGCAAAGAAAATTGTAGAATCACCTTTGCTAGAGCTCTCCAACAGTATAATTCAAATTTACATAATATTTTATTTTATTCAAAGAACTTTACATACATTATCTCATTAGATATGGAGATAACCTTACAACAACCTGATGGAATAGTTAGGGTAGTCTTGACAGCATGGTATAGTTAAAGGTGTGCTGAATTTGAGTTTAGAAGACCTCTGTTCTAATCTTCCTGTTTACTAACAATATGATTTTGGGTAAATCACTTAAACTCTAGTCTGAGTTTCCCCCTCTGGAAATGAGGGGATTGGACTGGATAATATGTACACTACCTCCCAGTTCTAAATCTTATGATCCCTTTTTTTTAACAATTAGGAAACTGAAACTCTGCAAGATTATGTCATTTGTCAGAGGTCCTATGTACCTGGTAGCAGAGCCAGGTCTAGAAGCCATGTCTGAACTACTAATTTGGTATTCTTTTTCTTTGGCATTTGACAGCAAAGGACTGGACTGAATCCTATGGTTTGCTTCCATGTTGCAAGTATAACAAGCAACAATTGATTTATTTGTTTTAAATCAAATGTAGTTGCAACTGGCATCATACCAAACAAAAATAGTAAATGCTTTTCCACTTTTTCAAGATCAGATTGCAGGCTTAATTGGAAAAACTGTATTGTCTGAAATGTGCTGTTTATAATAACTTTAGGGGAGCCTTTTAAATACTCTGTTCACTTCAATAACTGTATTCTGGATTTCTTATCCTATGTTTTCTTCCAATCTCTCCCCCAACCCCTTAAAATTGATCTTTCAAAACAAGCCATTCTCAGAGAATCAAGCCCTTTTTGTAGCTTGTTTTTCTGTAGATCCTTAAAGTAAATACAAATAGGGGCTTCAATTTTGCCTCTGATGGATTTATTTTTCCTATTTCAGGTCGGGGAGCACGCATTGGGCTGTTTTTATTCATGGTTCTGCATTGGCAGCGATGCCCCTCAGCCTCCACCAGAGAGCAGAGCAGCTCCAACCCCTGAATTTTTTTTCTTTTTTCCTTTTTCTTTCTTTCTTTTTCTTCCTTTTTTTTTCTGTAGAAATAGATGGAGACAGTAGCATAGACTTGGCCAAACAACACGGATTGCAGTTCATTTCAAAGGTCAGCGCATATTTAAGTTTGCTTCATTACTGCCACCTTTATGCCTGAGATTTTCATTTAAAAAAAAAATCAGTTTACCTAGGTTCCTTTAGAGACAGAAAAATGAAAGTGCTGAGTCCTATTTTCATTTGGAGATATCAAGCTTTTTATCAAATTATAGAGGTGGCATCTCAGAATATTTCATATCTGATCAAGAGGAAAATCCAAAAATAATTTTCTCTTTATTCAGGACTCTTTCAGGCAGTAGGACTGTTTTATTTTTTACTTAATATTGTGCTCAAGTCAATCACTGAGATTTCAGAGAAGAAAATAAATGATTTAAAACAATCCATGGCAAGAACAAAATAAATTTAAAAACAAACAAACAAAAAAAAACCTGGAACCAGATTTGTTTTTTTTTTTTTTTTTACTTTTTAAAGAAAACACTATGCCTTATCTGTTGAATAGGTTTTTGACCCAATATGTGGTAAAATGAGCTAATGCCATCAAATATGATACTTCACGAAAGCTTATTAGAAATGGTCTTGTCATACAACAATCTCATTTAAAACAACAGTTTGTTTTCTTATAAAATCAAAGAAATTATACTAGTTTGAAAGGAACTTCAGGAACCATCCCATATAACTTTCATTTTACAAATTAAGAAATTGAAGTTTAGAGTAATTAAATGACTTGCCCAAATTCCCGCAAACTATGAACAGCAGATAGATTCTGAATTTAGGATCTTTGACTCGAGTAAGTCACCTTTTCAGTGTGACACTTCCTTCTTTAACTGAAAGATTAAAAGAGTTATGGTTACAGTTGCCTGTTTACACAATTGTAACATTCAATAGTAAACTTTTAGGAAGTAGTTTGTATCTGTTCTATATATATCATTTGTTAGAGGTAAAAAGGGGAATGTTGTGAGAGATGATGGTTAAACTATATATAATATTCCTTTACTCTTGAAATGTCAAATATACATAATAGGATTTTGTTGTTGAAAGTAAACTATATTTTGAAGAATGAATTAGCATGTGTAAGAAATAGTTGATCAAACTTATAGTGACCGTTTTAGATTCCTGAATACTTCTTAAGTCATTGACTCTGCAGAAACTACATTAATGTTGATTATTCTTTATTTTTCCTCAGGACATATTCTAGGTTTCTTATGAAACTACTGCTGCAAAATAGGTTTAAGAGAATGACTTAAAACAGACACTTTCTCAAAGCAATACTTTTTGGTTCAAATTGTATATGTGTAGTTCAATTTAAATTGTTATAGGAATCTTTCATTTTTCCTGGCTCTATTTGAAATTTCTTATTGTTTATTTTGAAATTTACATTTTTCCTCAAAAGATATTAAAAACTTACACTTCAAAAAAGGAAATCACAGGTTTATTATTTTTGTGTTCTCACCCAAGAGGTTTATCAAATAATTTGTTAGCAAAAGCATTATAATAATTTTGACTTCCAGTAAGCTATATGTGTCACTGATACCTTGACTGGTGGGTGTTCTCTAATAAAAAAAAATGCTATACAGAAACAAATATGACTTTAAAACCATTTTTCTTGTTGTCAGAAAAGACAAGGGCCACTTTACTCATTTCTTGAAGCTAGATTCGATGATGACTCCCATTTATCCTCAACAGGGGTGACCCTGTAGAATATTAATGAGCAAGATATTCCTATTCCACCTCAGAGACCAAAATGGTAAGGTCTCCAGGGTAGCTGAAGAATATTCAAATGATAGTGAATTAGGAGAAAGGGAGTTCTTAGTCTGCATTATGCTATCAGTGAAATTCAGCTAGGGACAAAGCAGTCTCCAGTTTTTTGTTTTTTTGGATTTTTTTTATTTAATTTTTTGATTTGTTGTTGTTTTTATTCAGTTTCTGAAACAAGTACTGACATTACTTAAAACAAGCTTATCGCATTCTCACATCTAAATTAAATATGGGCTCATTGTTCATTTAAAAAAAAAAACATACTTTAAAATTGAAAAGAAAATTAAGAAGCATTTGGAGAATGTCAGTATCTAGAAAAAGACAGACCTTGAAAATACCCAGAATGTTTCCCTAAATTTTTAGCTAACTCTTAGAGATCAGTGTGTTTAGAATAAGGGTACTTGTAGGGAGGGTTAAAGCTGTTTATGAGAATCACAATGGAATGGAAAATGATATCTCTTGATGACTTTGGTAGGTAATCAATATTATTTTCCTCTTGTCCCCATACATTGAATAGGATATATAGGCAATGTAGTAGATAGAGCATGGAAGTATCAGGAAAAGCCTGAGTTCAAAGCATACTTCAGACACTTATTAGTTCTGTGACTCTGGACAAGTCACTTAGTCTCTTCAGCCATAGTTTCCTTGTCTGCAAAATGGGGATATTAATAGTGTACTTATTGCCAAGGATTATCTGAAGATAAAATGAGATAATATTCATAGAGTGATTTCAAACATTAAAGCACTTATATAAATGGTAGCTATTGTTATTATTGTTACTGATTCTTAATTATCTGTAGATAGCTTATCTACTTTTTGGTTTATCTAGGATAATTTTAAAATTGAAATTAGCTTGATTACTTAATGAATAAATGAGGATCTTTCCCCCTGACCAGTAGCTGTTACTGGTTCTAAAAGGTTATGATAAAGTGAAGACAAACATTGTACAGCTAAATTAAGATTCTTCTTTATGTTGGATAAGCTGCACTACTATTCTGTACTATAAACATGGATAATTGAGAATTCAATTGACTACACAAGGCACTTGAACCTGATCATATTAAAAATGCTACGGCACACTGGAAGATGTAAATAATAACTTACAATCTCTTTTGAATGACTTCACTGAAAAGATCATAGCTCACAGAAGATTCAAGGCCATAAACTATTATCTATATATTTTAAAAAGAACCAAAGCATGTATTGCAAAAGCTGAAATAGGATATAAATCTGCTTTTTTCCCCTCTTCTCTCCCCAAGAGTGTAATCCTGTTTTGCAATAGCATACTAAGAAAAAAAATAAGTCATTTTTTAAAAAAAGTTTTTTTCCTTTTAAAGGAGATCCTGACACTGTAGAATTAAGGTTCCTGCAGTGGCTTTGTATGGATTCTATATTCCCTTGCTTTAGCATTTCTACTGCAGTTCCCTAGCTGTGGTTTAAAAGCCCAGCCTCCTTTTACACAAACGATGCATTTGCTGTGATCTAGTCACTAAAGCCTATGTTAACTGTATTGCTTTGGACTGTTCCTTTTCGCTAAATGCATTTGCTTATTAATATGCAGATGCTTAGCAGCACAGTAGGAACATTCAAACTACCTACCCAAAAGGCCATTCACTATGGATTGCATTAGTTTTTTTTTTTTTCCTAAATGATTTTCAATCTGTAGCTATTCTTTAGCCCTCAGAAGTTTAAAAATAAACCTCTTAGGCTTTAAGCTAGAATGTTATTTAAAAGAAAAATAAAGTTGAATGAAGGATGTGGTTTTTTTCTTAGCTTAAAGTATTGACATTGTGTTTTGCTAAGTACTAAAGGTGCTAGCATTAAAGGTCCTACAATTAAAATACTCATTAAGCACTGTGCAGATAACTCTAAAGCCCTTTGAAGGAGATTCTCAACAGTACTTATTTAACCAAAATATTTTGTAAAACTCTACTCATTTCAGAAAGGGCTATAAGCATTGACTATACTGTGGAGAAAGTAAAATTGAGTCCACTTGCTGATATGTATACCTCTGAAGTTATTTTTTGGAAGCAAAAGGTTTTTTTAATAAAATTTTTATTGAAATATTTTGCTTTATACATCATCAGAATTTCTTTCAGGATCTACCCTTTTAAATATTTTTTTTAAAGAAAAAAAGAGAAAAGAGAAAAAACTCATATGCACACCCATGGACCTTCTACTTCAGCAAGATACTAAGAGCAGTTAGCTTCACATATTTGGAGTAACACTTGTTGTCTATAATATCACAATGTTCATTTTTAAATTTTTCTTTTCTTTCCATTTGCATTGCTGTAGCCCTTGTGCATATTTTCTTGACTCTGCTTATTTTACCCTGCATCAGTTTATATAGATCTTTTCATCTTTCTCTGTATCCATTAAATTCTTTATTTCTTACAGTAGAGCAATATTCCGTTATATTAATACATAACAAATCTGTATCCAATTGTTAATTGATGGGCACCTAAATTATTTCTAGTTCTTTGATACCACACAAAGTGTTATGGTAAATATTTTGATGCGTGTGAGGATTTTTTTTATTTTTCAGTGATCTCTTTGGAGTATAAGCCCAGCATATGCACTTTTTTTTGTGTCAAGAGAATGAATATTTCAACCACTGTATTTAAAAGAGATATATTATTGAAAAATTCATTTCTGTTTTGGTTGAGTAGAATCATCATGTTGTCATTCATGAGAAGTTAGTAATATACACAGACAGCAAGATACAGTTCATTCTTGATGTTCTATTAGCTGACATTGGGCATGTATACTCTTTTGCCAAAATCTTTCTTAAACTGAACATACAAGATTATCTTCTTTTTTTTTTTTTGCCCTTCTCAAAATTTAAGATTTAAGATTAATGTGCAAAAAAGCAAAAAAAAAAAAATGATTATAAAATATAGGGGCAGCTAGGTGGCGCAGTGGTTAGAGCACCAGCCCTGAAGTCAGGGGGACCTGAGTTCAAATCTAGTCTCAGACACTTCCTAGCTGTGTGACCCTGGGCAAGTCACTTAACCCCAATTGCCTCAGCAAAAAAGCAAAAAAAAAATGATTATAAGATTAATGTGCAGAGGATAAATATAGTTCTATTGTTATCTCAAGGGGAAAAGAAAAGAGAATCTTAATGAAATTGTATGCTTTATTCCAATAACAGTTTTCAGGATTTGGGGCCTCAATTTCAATGGAAGCAGTATAAATTAAAGGGAGTAAGATGGCTCATTGGATACAGTATGAAATTCAGAGTCAAAAAGACCTGAATTTGCATTTAACTTCAGATAGTAAGTATCTAAACTAGCATTATGTGACTTTAGGCTAGTCTGACGGCCTCAATTTCTTCTTCTGTAAGATGGGGATAATAATAAAATGCTTAGGATCCAGAGTTGTTATGAGGATCAAATGAGATAATATTTGTAAAGTACTTTGGAAACTTTAAAGTATTATTTAAAATGTTATTATTACATCAATATTGTTTACTTTCAGTAGCTTTTTCTATCATTCTAAATACTAACCTATACATATGTGATATTTAGTCCATGTAAGTTTTATGTATTTTTATTTTTTAGCATTCATTTGAAATACTGATATATTTGGTTGCATATATCCTTTGTCCCAAAGCATAGGGAGGCAATTCAATATAATGGAAAGAGAACTAAATTTGGAATCAGAGGGCATAAATTCAATTCCTACTTCTTTCACTTATTGCCTATGTGTCCATGATTATCATTTTACTTCCCTGAGTCACAGTTTCCTCATATTTAAAATGAAAAGGTTGAATGATGTAATTTCCAACTCTAAACATATCTTATTCACATATTTACAATTAATCAATAAGCTTTTATTAAGTGGCTAATATATGCTAATCTTTTTGCTAGATGAAAAGGATATAAATATGAAGGATAAGTCAATTCCTATTTTCAAGGAATTTTACCTTCTAATGGAGATAACTATACCCATAATGGAAAATTGCATTGTGGATTATGCATTGTTATATTATGTGGCTTGTGCATTCCAGCTTTCTCTCACTTTGGCAGGTCTAGGCTCTCAGAGATTGACTATTACCAGATAGTTATTTTGGGAAAATCCTCTTGAAGAAGAAATATACTTTCCCTACTCACTACCCTTGGTCCTTAACCCCTAAGGATGTTCTTTCTTTTATACAACAACCACTCATAATAGTGACACTTTAAAATCTCAAACATAACCATTTACTTGATAATAAGGCAAAATACACAATAATATTTTAGATATTTATATATGAAAGTAAATGTATAAATTATAAGATGTCAAATTTTTGGCTTATGCTGGAATGCTTCTAATAAAGGAGTTTTAAAATTTGAATCCCCAATTTATATATTTTATATGAGCATTCACAGATTCTATAGTACAAAGCTAAACAAAAAAAGAAAAGAGGAAAAAACCTGAGTTGTCTGGAAACCCTCAAAGAAATACTGAAACATGCTATTTGCTAGATGCACAATGTTTAAGATTATTTCTCTGACTTGTTTGTGGTTTATATAAAATACATTTTGAGGAAAGTTCTTGCACCAAAGTTCAAGGTCCTGATATTTACATAGTTCCTTTACATAGTACAGCAAGCTGGATTGTGAAGAAATGAAGAGAAGAATTTAAATTAGATTTTTTTTGACCATGAATGAAAAATCATTGGCTATGTGGAGACATTACCAATTTGAGGAAAGAATTTTTTTAAAAAGAAGTTATCCATATAGCAGCAGAACTTTTAATAAACAATAGTTCTAATACAGATTCTTTATGGAAACAGAAAATGGGATTTATGAGGTGACATTTTGAGTATGTAAAGAAAAATGAAATAAGATTAGCTTTATTTTCCTATTTTTCCCCAGCTTCAAGAAGGGTTAGTGCCTGAATTACCACTTATAATTTGGTTTTTCATTCCATGCATGCATTTCATTAACCTATTCCAGGCTTTGCAGGCTGCATGCAGAACAGATTCAGGATCGGATTTCCAAACAGATTGGTTCCAAAGTACTATAGGGCATATTTCAGAATCCAAGGACAATTTGCTAATTTTTATTATGCTTTACATTAATAATTTGAAATGTTGCATTATGTTTAAATAGTGTCAATATAAAAGAAAAAGGTCTTTATTTCTCTTCTCTTCCTGAAACTGATTCCACATAGAGGCACATACACTGTCTCTCTGACTTCTTTGGGCAGCAGAGAAAAAAAAAGATTCTTCTTTGACTTTATTTTCTGGCTCTCCTGCTACCATAGTGAATGAAATGTTGGAAGAAGCATGGAGAAGCATGTCCTTGCTTGGACATGCATGCTCTACTGTTTTATTTCTGAAAAGAAGAGATAATCATCATGGATTGACAAATTTGGACCCAAAAGAGACCTTTTAGACCATCTAATTCAACCCCTTCATTTTATGGATCAGGAAATTTAAACCCATGGTTCCAAACCCATTGCCCCAAATCAGCTAGGTAGTAAAGGACAAAGGAGAGATTGTCTCCACCATCTGTAATTAGTACTTTTAGGATCTTGGGGTGAAATTGGCACTGTGCAATCTTCTTAAAATTCTCATTCACTTCAAAGGTTGTCATTTAGTGAGCAGGAACTTAGAAGTTCTGTTTTCCATCTTTTCTTCTAGCTTAAAAGGCTGTAGGAGCCTAATGGCTTTAATCCTACTGTTCTTTCCTTTCTTCTGATGGCCCAGGAGAGCTTTGGGTCCCCATCTTTCCTAGTCTTATTTATTGGATGCCTGGGATCTTTTCTGACTTGAAGCTAAACCTAGGAGCAAAGAGGCCTGGCCTTGTTTCCTTCCACTCTCCTTCCTTCTTCCTTCTTCCCTCTTTCCAGTAGAAATTGAGAAGTCTGCGTAGAGGCTAGGCCAGCAGAATGGACCTCTGTACAAACCTCCTGACTTGAGGTCCAGTGATCTTTCCATGTTTCCATGTGATGGTGATAGGATTAAGACAAAAATACAAGGTTTAAATAAAGGACCTTGATCAAGGCTATATATCTATTAAAAGTTCTATTAGAGTAGAAAAATCTGACTGTTGATCCTGAGCTAAGAACAGAGAAATCCTTTGAAATTCTCAGCCCAGTATGGTATTTTGGACACTATAGCATCATCCCATCTGGTTTCCAACTCCTGGTAAGGTACAGGGCTGGTTTCTTACCATCTGCCTAGATATTACCTATCCCTCACCTAGGACAAAGGACCCTGAAAACATTCTGTTCCTCTGTCCCTCTTCCCCATCAATTCGGCTTTGGAGCTGATCCTTTGGCAATGCTTTTCTGGAATTTGTCTTAAGGATAAGTAAAACAACCATATCTCAACTTTTTAAAGTCAATCAAGTTCTAGAGGGGAGTTCCTTTCCATCCATCCACCTGCAATCCGCTAGAACCAGGGCCTAGCCAGCCAGTGCATTTTGCCATCTGTCCTACCTTTGCCCTTAACATGCCCTTCTTTTTTTAGTGATTTAGAACTCTAAGTAGGCTACATGGAAGATCTCCTCTATGGCAACTATATGCTTTTCTTTCTTATGCATCCATGTCAACTCCACCCATTCTGCATCCCCATCTCACTTTCCATTGTGGTTTTTGTAATCCTTGCCATATTGCTCAAAATGTTCTTCATAGTAAGTTTCTTTTGTTCCTCCAACATTCTTACAATTGTGGAAAATTACCCCTTTGCTCTTGTCAGTCTCTCCAGTATTAAATTTAGTTTCCCTCATGCCTTCCAACTCTGAACCAAGAAAAGGAAGAGAATTGTTTCTTGTTCCTCACTGTCACGTCCAGGACTTTTCCCTTTCCCCTTCAGCCAGCAGTCTCTTCTTTTAGATTTTCCAAGTCTTTGCTGCAACCTTTAGTCCCTCTCTGAGTTCACAGGTCATTACTTTTGCTTCACCTTCTCCCTTCAAAATTTTCACCCTTTTGTTAATGAACTAAATTAACTCTATCCTCTATCTTTTATAACCTTGTTATTTTGTCATTTCTCTATTTATCCTTTTCTAAATCCTAATCCTAGACTATTATGGCCATATTCTCCACTCTAGTTTGAGAGGGTATCATTAGAGAAGGTTTTATGATTATATTGATTGGCTCCATGACAAATGTATGTTATCTAATTCCAATTAAACTTTTATTGTTGCACATCACTCCTTTTATTCTTCTTTGATCAATGCTCTGTTGAATATTCTAAGGTTTCTCTTTTCTTCTCAAGTTGCTCATGTTACTTAATGTTTCCTCTATTCCCAACTCCAGCAGAAGACCTTATCTAGCATTTTCTTATTAACAAAATGAAGCCATTTTTCCCTGCATGTCTTCTCTTTCCCAATTTCATAATTCACTTCATCTCAACTTCAACTTTTCTTCCCAACTCTCCCATTCTTTGTTTTAATCTTGGAAGATGAAATGGGCTTTGTCATTGTTAAAGCCAATCCTCCTACTTGTGCTTCTTGACCATTTTGATCATATCATTATTTTTGGAGAATGGCTATTAGTTTTATATGTTTGTATTAATTCCCCATATATCTTAGATATCAAACACTCAATAATAAAAAAAAAAACAAACCAAAACATTTTTTCCATGTAAATTTGTCCTCCTTAGATTTTCTCTCTTTGGTTGTCTTATGATGTGTCTGACTTGTCCTTTCCAGTTTCCTTTGATTATCATCTATATCCCATTCTCTATGTATATGTATACTACTGTGTCCTCTCTTCTCTCTATATAATCTCTCGGTGATCTTATCAATTCCTGTGAATTTATCTCTGTACAGATGAAAGCTACTTTTACATATCTAGCACTTGTCTTTCTCTTGTACTCTAGGAGTGAATGCATCTGCAACTATCTATTGGTCATTCCCACCTGAATATTTTATGGTTATATAAAAATAATATGTATAAAATTATACTCATTTTCTTTGCCCCTAAACTAGCTCTCCTTCATTCTTCCCTATGATTTTCACCCAAGCTCACAATCCAGGAGATAGCCTTAACTCTTTACTCTCTCTCATTAACTTACTTCCCCATATTGAATTGTCTGCTAATTGAATCCAATTGATTCTATTTCTACAACATCTCTATTTACTCTTTTTTCTTTATTCATACAACAACCAAATTACTCCAGACAAATAAACTTTTGACTGAGTTGTTACAAAAGAGAGTTATGGTACTTAACTGATCTCCCTGTTTCCAATTCCTTACCACTCCAGACAGTTATCAAATTGATAATTCTAAAGTGAAAATCTGACCACATTATTCCTCTAGTTAAGAAAATTCAGTGTCTCTCTATTACTAGTGAGATAACATACAAATTCAGCACTTGGAGCTCTTCATTGTTGGACTCCAATTTATTTTCCCAAGTTATTCACACATTATTTCCCCTTATGCATTCTGATTCAGCCATTCTTGCTATTCATTATATATAATTCTCCGGCTCCCACCTCCATGCATTTGCTCAGACTGTTTCCCATCTTGAATTCATCACTTATGCATCTTGAAACTTCTACTTATAACCTCTCACAATTATTTTTATTTTGTATATATTTTGTATGCATCTGTGAACAATTTGTATTTCCCCCTTAGTAGAATGTAATCTTCTTGAGGACCAAGATTGTCTTGCTTCTGTGTTTATATATATAGCAAAGTGCCTCAAATAAATTGAATTATATATGCTAATTGGTTATGCTATTATATACGCTAATTATATATGTTAATAGGTTAATGGTACAGATTATACAAAATCTGTATTTGAGAAATGTATCAATTGATTTTTATTAACAATTTTTCCCTTTTTATTTAACTTTGTTTAGTAATAAAATGCATTTTGGGGAAGTTAAGTGGCACAGTGGCTAGAGCACTGGCCCTGGCACCAAAGGGATCTGAGTTCAAATCTGCCCATAGGAATTTGATACTCACTAGATGTGTGACCCTGAGCAAGTCATTTAACCCCATTTGTCTCAATCAATAATAATAATACATTTACATTCCCTAAGCAGAAGGAGTGTCAGGTTTCAGGTGTCAGAATTTTTTAAAAATCCTTTAAAAATTTACTAAATAGCTAATGTTTACAATGTGCGATATATGCATTTATACATCTTTTTCATTCAACAAACATATTCAAAACTTGTCATGTGTAGGTTACTATGTTAGGTGTTGGGGATATATATATATATATATATATATATAT